>QKWP01000909.1:0-50492 GCA_003550325.1 Gigaspora rosea | reverse complement strand
TTGGTTCATTTGAACCCGATCTTGGGTCAAATAACCCGATCCTGGTTCCTGAACCCGATTTTGGTTCATTTGAACCCGATCTTGGTTCAAAAACCCAGTTGTGGTTCAAATGTAACCCGATTTTGCTTCAAAAAGACCCGACTTGTGTTCATAAAAAAAAAGTTACAAACAAAATTTGTGTAACATTCATGCATATTCGTGTTACACGGATTACTAAATTAATAAACTTTATCACAGATCATATTATAATAGTAAATAGGACGATCTACTCATAACAGGTTGTTATACACTTTATTTACTTGTAGAAGCTCTATTTCTAACTCGAGATTTTACTAAGGCAACACGTATTGGGCTCTTAACAAAAAATGATTTTCTCGCAATTCTGTATAATCTTTAATATTTTTTTAATTTAAATTTTATATTAATAATATTAATATAACTATATAACTATTTGCTATAACTATTATATAAAAAGATTATTTGCTATATAAAAAGATAACTATTATACTAGGCTAATGCGTAGCATTGTGAGTATACAGTACATGTTGGCAAAATCCCGACTTACTATAGTTTGGGATTTGTCCGTCATCCCAAATCCCAAATCCCAAATTCTAGTATAACTAATATCTCAAAAACTTTATTAATAATCTTTATTTAAACAAATCATATATATTCTTATAGTTATAAATAATATATTTACAAAATATTAAGATTATTTATTTGATTTAATCTTTTATAAATAGCAATTGTTTTTTTATTATTTGGAATTTGTCCGGGTTTTGCCAGCATGTATAATTGTGAGGCCGAAGCAAAAATATTTTAAAATTTAAGTTTTTACAGTTTTAAATAAAACTAATTGATTTTTTTAATATAACAATATATTTAATTTTAAACTAGTATTATTTTTTTAAGTTACCGGTATTACATTTTTTTTAAAATTATTCTTTTATTTAATTAAATTAATTTTTAATATTTAACTTACCATATTTATATTTACTATATCGATTTAACTATTATGCTACTATATCAATTTAACTATCATGTTTATACCTAAATCCAATTATTATGTTACATTACGAACTATTGTGCCTATACCCAAATCTAACTACTATGCTATGTCACAAATTAACTATTGTATTGCATTTTAAGCCTAACTATTATAATATAACTATTGTACTATATTTAAATCTAACTATTGTACTATACCTAAATTTAACTATTGTGCTATACTCGAATCTAACTATCATTGTGCTATATGCCAAATCCAATTATCGGTGCTATGTTTTGAATCTAATTATGATGTTACACCTAAATCTAATCATTATGCTATTTTATTTCTATATATTATTTGGTTCAATTTCTAGCAATCTAGTTAAATCTTTATACTTGCTCGCAGCATGGTATCTATTTAATAATTTAAAATAATAATTTCTCTAAGTTAGTGATTGATTCATTATACCTTCTCATCATATAATTAATTTCACTTCTACGTTAAATCTTCATTATATTTGCTCACAGTGAATTAGTACTTGGTATCTATTAATAATTTAAAATATAATAATTTCTTCAAGTTAGCAATTGATTCACTATACCTTTTCACTATACTAGTTATTTTCTCGTCCGTTTCTAGTTGGGCTAAATTAATTACTTGATAAAAAATTCAGCCCGATTTCAATTTTATTCCTCCCATTAGGGCTGGCTTGCCTAGTCCTGAAAAACTACAATACTTCTGCCAACCAGATGAAGATGCCAAATCGTACAGGATTCATTAATCTGGATTGGCTCTCCATTCCCTATTGATATTATAAACGCGGCATTGCAAATTAAACATAACATGTATACCAATTAATGTGATTTGAAATATAGCAGTACCTGAACTGGTAAATTTTTAACATCCGTCCTTGTTAAAAAGCACATTGTACACATCAGATTCAAGCCCTTAAAAACAAAAAGAATGAGCCATGAATTGTAAGTCATATTAAGGGTATTCAACGCTTATGCTTACTTCATTTATGAAGGTACAACGTTCACACTGCATCAGTCTTTTCTTGTATTAACTTGCCGGTAAGCTTGAAATAGATATAAAATATTTGGTCAATGGTCTATAAATAAATAAATTTACGCGTTAATGTTTAACTCGAATCAAAAAAATAAAATAAAAGGTTACCATATTAGAAGAGTCAAACTCTGGCAAGGTCAAACAAGCCTAAAATAAGAATTTAGAATTAGTGTTATAGTATGAGATCTGGGTTCAGGTCTTTTTAAAGTGACTTGTTACGAGAGTTCATTGCATTACATACCGGGATACAAGCAAAAAACCCTGGCTAACTCAATCTGTACCCGGAGACAGTGTTTGAGAGTTTAAAGCATTACGGGTTAGATTAAGAAAAACGAGTAATATAAAGGAAGTACTTGAATAATTATTAAAAAGGAACGAAGTTTAATGTAGTTGCACAAATGTAATTAATAATAAAGCAAGTTTTTAATAAAAAAGCAGGTTTTATCGTTATACTGCTTTAAAAGTAACTCTACGTACGATAGGTTTGTTTTTTATTTGACTTTTTTTTTTTTTTTTTAATTACGCGACACGCGTGGACAGACAAAAAATTTCAAAGTTGCACTTTTGATAAAATTTCTATAAGATGTACAAAGATGCATCAGAAAAGATACGTTTTTTGGGCAAAAAGCATCAAAAACGTAACTTTGTATCACTTGCATAGACACTAACTGACCGTCGCTACACTCCGGCCAAAAATAAAAAGATAATTAAAAAAAAAAGCATGACATAATCTCAAATAGTGACGGACAACTGCGCTTTAGTAGTATAGACTAGTGTTAGGGCCCGGGCGTTGCCACGGGCTAGTGGTTTTAATTTTTTTTTATTAAGGCTCAAAATAGGTTAAATGAACCCGATCTTGGTTCAAATGAACCCGATCTTGGTTCTTGAACCCGATCTTGGTTCATTTGAACCCGATATTGGGTCAAATGACTCGATCCTAGGTCATGAACCCGATTTTGGTTCATTTGAACCCGATCTTGGTTCATTTGAACCCGATCTTGGGTCAAATAACTCGATCCTGGTTCCTGAACCCGATTTTGGTTCATTTGAACCCGATCTTGGTTCAAAAACCCAGTTGTGGTTCAAATGTAACCCGATTTTGCTTCAAAAAGACCCGACTTGTGTTCATAACAAAAAAGTTACAAACAAAATTTGTGTAACATTCATGCATATTCGTGTTACACGGATTACTAAATTAATAAACTTTATCACAGATCATGTTATAATAGTAAATAGGACCATAACAGGCTGTTATACACTTTATCTACTTGTGCTCTATTTCTAACTCGAGAGGCAACACGTATTGGGCTCTTAACAAAAAATGATTTTCTCGCAATTCTGTATAATCTTTGATATTTTTTTAATTTAAATTTTATATTAGTAATATTAATATAGCTATATAACTATTTGCTATATAACTATTATATAAAAAGATTATTTGCTATATAACTATTATATAAAAAGATTATTAAAAAAAAAAGCATGACATAATCTCAAATAGTGACGGACAACCGCGCTTTAGTAGTATTGATAGTACCATTTTTATCTTTAAACTTGCAAGAATTGTCTTTAGCAGCTAAGTATTTTCTAAATTTGTAAATTAATATTAACTACAGTATAAAATCTTTTATATAAGTTATATTTAATTAATAGATTTTATAACTTAAATATATGTATTAGTTATTATAAAATCTACTTCTTGAGCTTCAGTAATTTTTTTCCATAGCGAAGATTCAACATCAACTTCATTATGCTCAATATTTATTAATGAAGGATCGGTAAGCGACAAACTTTAATTCCTATACATTCACGCTCTTCTTTATGTACTTGAATATTTCCAAAATAAGGTGAATTTTTGATTAGACGAACACCGCCACCACCCATAGAATATTGAATCTAAATATATATAAGTTTTAATTATAGGCAAATGTATTTTTTATAAGAAATTACTTTACATTTTTCCATGCATGATTCGGATCAGTCCAGTTTGCAATATGAAATATAGTAGCAATACCCTCTGGTGAAGTTGATGGATATTCGATTGGCACACTATATTTTTTATATGAAATCGCGTTGTAAAACATGCAATTTCAGGAAATTCATCATTGTCATTAGCTAATTCATCATCGCTAGCTAATTCATCATCGTCATTAATTAATTCATCTGACTGTTCAATATCAATATCAGTATCCAACAATTTCTAATAATAAATTTAAAATTATTTTATTTTAATCGCATTGATAAATTCATAATAATTATAAATTTAGATTCATTTTAATTATATCGATATCAATAATAATATTAAATTCAAAATTTATTTTATTAATAATATTAACTTTTTCGGTTTAACTATATTGGTACAGTAACAAACTAACGCTAAACACAGCCTTTGCTATAAAAAAATAATCATAACGATAATAAAAAAATGGTCTTTTTATATACTTACTTGTTCACATTCAGGGTTTACAAATTCATTTTGGAATTCTTCAACATCAGAAATATCAGAATCCATTTTTAGTTGTAATTACTTAATAAAGAAATAACGACAAAGGAGGATTTTTTACTAAAAAGAAAATATCGGTTACGATCAAAGGAATTTTTACTAAAAGCGATTACTATTAAAATTTACGTGTTAATAAATTAATATATGATATGTAATAATGTATGTACGATGCGTCCGAGTACAATAAAATCATATTATTTTTTTTGAAAGTCCTATAAAAAAACGTGCCTCAAATTTAGTAGGTTATGTTGATGGGGTTTAACATGTCACCGGGATTAGCCCATCAATTATCATCATTGTCACTATCATGTTCCAAGTTTTCATTGGACAGATCTTATTATCTACCGTTAGGGTTGTATAACTTACGGTAAGTTATCCTAACTTACGTAACTTACATATGTTACATTAATCTAATGCTGGCCAATATTTTTAAAGTTGGCCCGCTTTGGCTTTTGGCCTATAGGTACACAATCCTATCTACCGTGGTGTAATTTCGAATATCGGCCCGAATTAAGCTTAATTTAGGCCGAAATTCGAAATAACGCTCCTGCGCGTTATTTCGTAATTTTAAGTCTTAATTAGTTCTGATGAATATATATCTTGACTATGTCAAGGTTTCGCTAATAATAGGAGGATTATCTTGTAGAATATTTATTACACGATTTTTATTAAATTTAAGTATATTTACAACATGTAAATTTAAAATAGTTTAGACTTAATAAATTATTCTAAAACATTCCAGGACCCCGAATAAAACTAATAGAGGTTTTATTACATAACAGTAAGTTTAATGCGATTTTTGTTAAATTTAAGTATATTTACAACATGTAAATTTAAAATAGTTTAGACTTAATAAGTTATTATAAAACATTCCAGGACCCCGAATAAAACTAATAGAGGTTATATTGGCCTAATATAAATTTTATCCAAAATATCTTATTTTGACATTGATTGTTCGGGGCTGTTCTAATTCTTCTCTGTGTTCTCGAATTGTTGCAATACATCGTTCTTTAAAAAAATCATTACCGAGATGTTGTGCCGAGTTCTTCGACAAGTGTAAATAATTTACGCTCATGTGGTGCAGCCTCTCCCCAAAATTGAATCATCGTTTAGGGGCCCCGAACAAAATTAAAGGCCCCCGAATCGGGGCCCTTTAAGTTTTTTTCTTCGTCTTCTAGTTAGGGAAAAGTGCGGGTCAGATGATTCGCCGCAGTAAATTGGGACATGTGAGATTAAATCTCGGTCCGTGTGCAAAATGCAATATGACCAGAATTACATAAACCGGCCGGCATCAAGGTTGTAAATTCCGGCCAAAATAAATGTCAGCCGGCATTTTCGCTTTAGTCTTCCATTTCTTTCTTTTCTTTTTTTTTTTTTAGTACTAACTTTCGCTTTTTCTCTTTTCTAGGTCTTCTTCGTCGTTAGTATTTCGTCCATTTCGGTCTCTTTCGCTTCTTTCGCTTTAGTTTTTTTTTTCCATTTCATTTACTCTTGGTGCTACCTTTCGCTTTTTCTCTTTTCTGGGTCTTTGGTAATGGTTCTGGTACTTTTCGACGTCGGTATGGCACTAACTTTCACGTTTTCTCTTGTTTAGGTTCTTCAGGTAATAGTTCTGGTGCTTTTCATTGTTGACAAAGACAAAACAACCACACCATACGATATACCCAATAAGTAGAGGCGGTGCAATTTGGCAAGGCTAACGCGTATCGAGTATATGGTGAGCACGCGGAACAGTTTATTTATTACTTGTCATTTGTTTTATTTACTCGTTCTCGTTATCTACTACTTTACATGAAGGTCGGAATGGATATTTTTTATAATAATTTACATTGGGGGCACAGAAAAGATCAATGATTAAGATCGAAAAAGAACAAGATCGAACTTTTTAGATCTTTCGTGAGAATAAAATTTGACTTTACTAAATTATTCTTTAATAGGCTTAGTGATGGTTTTTTCGTGGCTGTTCACGATCTTTCACGGGTTCTTGCAGAGTATCAGGGCCAGGATCGGGTCTCGTATCTTGTTTTTTCGACAGAAAAGATCACGATTAAGATCAAAAAAGAACAAGATCGAACTTTTTAGATCTTTCGTGAGAATAAAATTTGACAGTCACAAGCTTTACTATGGGGTTAGTGATGTTTTTTCATGGCTGCTCACGATCTTTCACGGGTTCTTGCAGAGTATCAGGGTCTTTTTCGGCGCAATGTGACAAGTCACGTGCGTTACGAGATTTCCGGCCTGATAGGTTACATCAACAATTCCATTAACTTCTGCATTATCCGTTAATTCTTTGATCTCATGTTCAATGAAATCTCCGTCAAAATAGTCAACCTCAGTACATGCAATCTTATTAACTTCTGCTTCTTGATCAGCGTATGTAGTCAGGTTTTTTTTTCTTATTTCCTTTTGTATTTGATGCTTGTCTTGTGATGTCCATGAATTGTTCTTCGGGATGATCGGTTTTCATTTGCTGCCGTATAAATGTAGGAAGCACATAAGCAGCCTTCGAATAAATTTTATTGGTATTTAGCCCATTGCAACAAATATTTATAAGATAGTCAATACATATGCTATTGTGAAGGATCAAATGGATAATTGTTGATATTTCTTAATGAAAGGATAACAAAACATGAATCGAACTAAATGCTATTATTGCAAGAATTAGAGAGGTAATTGTTCGCGATACTTGATGAGGATATTAGGTACAATGTCAGTAAGTTAAAGATTACTTGCAAAGTGATAAATAAAGGTAACATTTCAAAAAATATTCATAATTGTCGTGGAGCTCCTCTGTTCATAGCTTCATTATTCCAGAATTAGCCGATTACATTGTCTTTCACATTAAAAAGATAAGCGATTTACTATTATTTTAATAAACATGCGGCGTTGCTTTTGTTCTTTAATCAAATTAACGTTAACAGATATTAATTTACATGACATTTAGTTTGGCATCGGTAAATACATATATAAATTTAATTAACTGTTTTTGGATCATTTTTATTGTGTTAACTTGCGGATTAGACTTTTAATAACTAGTTCGACTAATTTGTCGATCCATGATCAATAAAATAAAGCACATATATACTAAATTATGAGCTTATTTTAACTAATTTTAGATTGGGACATTCCTATTGCCGCAGGTTAGCTAATGATCTCTGTCACTAAAAGATCCATTCAATTGGCGAGCACAAACGATCAGTAATCACGGCAACACCAGGCGCACGAGGAAATATCTTATTACCGTTATTTGAAGAAAAGGTGCTTATTTATTTATTAGTTTCGTACTGCTTTATAGATACAATTTTTGTCATTATTGCATCATTGATCAACCACATCGCCTTACCGGTAACTCTTCACTTTTTTATGCATCGCTGTAAATTCAAATACTGCCTTATACACTTACTAATATGCAACTTCATAAATTAAATATGATATTAATGTAAAGTTTCGAAGCATCCCAAACCTAAGTGACTATATACTAGGCATTTCAAAATTAACATACTTTGGGAAATAAGTGAAAATCGGATTTGGAAAAAAAACCAAATATTAGCGATGTTGCCCAAACTATTTGGGACGTCTCAAACTATATGACGAATAGTATCACACGGTTTCAATAATGACAAAAAGGCAGTAAATACCTAATGTGAAATGAACCTTTTTTTTCATGTGTAAAATGTAATTAACAATAAATACGTTTATAAATAAGACCATTCGGAACTTGATCGAAAACGAATCATGACTTTAACCGAAATAGATTACTAAAGCTTAATTTGAAACTTCCCATTATATTATTATTTGATTTTGCATCCTACTAACACAGCCATCTCTTTATTACTTTTAGTATTCCAATTTGGTGTCCCGTACGAGATGAACTACACATGATTTTCACCACAACACTATTCTGTTTTTTCTGCCGAGCAAATTCTATTATCGCAGATTTTTAAACATGATCAATTGAAATAGCGCGTCAATATAATTTGGCTGAAGATCATTAGTACTTGGACCTCAAATATTCATAACCAGACCTCGTAATGTAGTAATGAGGAATGGTAATCATCCAGATGGATACTTGTGTATTCAACTAATCTAACATAATTCTTCGAACATGCTCGTTAGCTGGAACAATTATTATATTCAAAATTGCATTTATGTAAATCTAACTTGAAATAAAATTAAGCAAATCGTGGTATACACCCTACATAAGGCCATACAAAATAAAGTTTTATAATTCAACCCGTCAAATTTTGAAAGTTTTAAGTTGTTATAAAATTAAAAAAAACGGATTGTTTTAATTTTCATATTTGCTTCGTCTAAATAGTGCTCTACGATTTTAAGAGATCACATCTCCCAAAATTTACTGCGGTGGCTGTGGCTGACCCGGGACCGCCCTGGCTAATTCCATAATTCTGCTTTAACTGGGCAAGTCATTTGTGATCGATCAATGCTAACAAGTTTATTGGCAACAAGAAGATAAAGAGCCTTTATTCCTTCATTTTCCTGCCATCCTTTCTCGCGCACAACTTGACCAATCCGACTTTTAAGATCAGCAAGAAACAGCTCGCCTCCAACATTACGAAGAATTTGTAGAATTATTGCAGCAATAATCGCTTGTTGCGATGGAACCGGTATTGGAACATTCAAGTCGATATCACTTTCTTCTAATGTAGATGCGACGTAATCGACCAGAGTATTATTAACCACTCTAATAAAATTTCAGAATATTTTTTAGTTTAAATTTTATTACTAACGAGATAATGTAACAAATACCTTACTTTATGACATGATTATTAAATTCTAACGACTGTCGACCTTTTCCTTCATCCTGTAAATTAATGAATGTATAAGCTTCATTAGACCACAAATAGATTATGGATTAAATAGTGCATTTTAATCATTTATTGTGTACCATGTCTGCTTTCTTTGATATATTTTGGGATTTAAACTTTAAAAGGCTTTCTAATTCTTCAAGTTGAGTATCTTGTACAAATAAAACATCACAATAAGGAAACCGATGAGTTTGTTGTAACAAATTTATGAAATGTATTCCTATCAAATACCTAATTCCGCAAGGATTTCTTTTTTAAAATCAAGAAGTTGTATTCTCTCGGCTAATTCGTGACTGGCCTAACAATTTTTGAAACAATTACTTTATTATTATTTAGGTTATTGGATGACAAATACATTTCATAAACATACCACTATATCATCGGAATCATCCATATCATCCATATCATCCTTATCGTCCATAACTAACATTCCCAACCGATGATTTATTATCAGCTCCTCCTCCTCAAGGAGTCTTTGCTCAGATAATTCTTCATCAAGAGAGTTCACCTATAAAACTATTAATAGTTATATTTATGCAATATAATTTAAATCTATTAAATTAAATTTACTATTAACCTTCTTTATATACTCTTTTTTTATCATTTCTAATGCAAGGATTTCTTTTTCATGATGCCAAATCTCTTCCTCGATTTTTGACATTTGATTGCCTGAAGACGAAGCCTCGCCATCCATATTAAAAATTGCACGTTCAGCAATTTTACACTTTTCTAGATTGATCCTTTGCTATTTGATTTTTAACTATATGTAAGATATTATTTAACTGGAAAATATTTTACATCATAAATCACCTTTTTCATTATGGATTCTAAACTATCTATTGAAGACGTGATTTCTTCATGACGTTGTGCCAAGAATTCAATTTGTTCTTTAGCATCTTGAAGATTACTGAATAATTATTTAGGCAAATAACTATGGTCAAATATATCATAAGAATTTTTAAATATTATTTTACCATATTTGAGCTAGAACATTAGCAGCTCGTAATATTTTATCAACTGTCACAGGATCAGGGCCGCGTAGTGGAGTGGGCCGAATGGCCTTTTGACTTGACGAAGGCTCTAATAGGGCAGTTACGCGTGCGTCGTTCGTTGAAAAATTTAATGATGCAACTTCCGACGAAGTTTGAACTATTTTCTCTAAGTGTGCAAAACCTTTAAAGGACATTGTTTAAACTAATTCTGTTAGTTGAGGTAACCTGCGCCTTTTTGATCGTCTTCTTCGCGTGACGTAACCAATTACTCCAAAACCGGATATTATAATTTTACATAATGGCTACTATATATAGATCAAATGAATTGACTCACCCAATTTTATATGCAAAAAAATTATTTAAATTGAATTTATTTAAAAGTGTACATACAAAAGTCTCTTTAAATTTTAAATATATATTTTTTGTCATTTAATACTCTTTTATTTAAAGTTTTAGTTCTTAATTTGAAGCAGAAGGGCTGAAAATCTTCTACTAAAGTTGTTCAATTCTTTACTATGTTCTTTAAGTCAAATGAGGACTCACCCTATATAGTAATATGATTGGTTAAAACAACCTTTTAAAAATATAAAAGATGCTATTATAGTTAGGGATATTACCAATTTTTGGATACCAATTCTGGAACATTTTACAAAAAATCCTGGGGCAATGATTGGTTTACAATTATGCCTTTTGGCTAAGGTTTTTTTAAATTTTTATACTACTTGGTTACAAGTAGTAACTTTATATATAAAAGGTAAAAAACCCATAAACTCATAATCTGTAATAATTTCAAAAAAATCTCCTATTTCTGAAGAAATAAATAAAAACTAAAGAAATCTTCAAGATTTTATCTATTTATTTAATAAGGTTTGTTTGGTTTTTATTTTATTTTTTTTTTTAGTTCAAATAATTAAAAAATTTTTTGTAGCACCAAATGTTAGCTTGAATTTGTATTTATAACTCTTATGTGCTATGGTTTGGGCTTATAAAATTGGTTGCAATTGGTAAAAGTAAGTTTATAGCAAATTTGACAATAGAAGCTTTTGTTGTTTTTTTTTTTTTAATTCTTTGGCAGTTTTGTTAAACTCCAATAAATTTTATTACTAAAAAACAAACTTTTTGTAATACATATTTAATATAATAATCAACAGAATTTGACCTTATCTGGCTTCAAAATTTGTGCCCAGGTGCAACCTGCCACATTGACTTAAGTATAAGCCAAAGAATTTTATTAGCTATAGTTACAAACTAACTATGCTTCATAATCTACTCCTTCAAAAGCTCCTCTGAGCTTCTCATAAAAAAGAATAAAAAAAGAAGAAAATAGAACAAAAACAAATATACCTAATGCCAAAAAAATAAACCAAAACCAAAATTTTATATCCAAAAAAAAACAAAATAAAAGAAAAAACCAAAAAAAAAGCAAAGAAAAATAGAATATGAAGGTGTTATTAAGTCTACACTAAACTATAACATGTTATTTATTGTTTATTTGATAACCAAACTCACTTGTGATGGTACTAGTTTTGATTTGGAGATGCATACAGAACCCCGAAGAACTCTGATACAACTAAATCTAAGTTTGTATAATTTTAGCAGTATTTTAGCCAAATAGACATCAGCAAATTTATAGTAGCGCAATTATTCAAAAGATTTTGCGAACATGCAAAATCTTTCGAAAAAATTTCGCATATGCAATATATTTCGAAATATTTCACAATATATTGCAGGTTTCGAAATATTTCGAAAATGTTTTCGAAAGTAAATTTGAAATATTTTTTGAGTGGACTGGCTGTAACTGGCTGGATCAGTAGATATGTAACCTGGGTCATACCAAGGATGCATTGAACTATATTTTCGAAATACTTCGAATATATCTAAACTAGGAAAATAGAAACCATTTAGGGTCCGAAGAACCAAATATAAGCCAATAGGTATTAGTTAGATGTTTTGTTGTTTGTTTTTTACGTTACACCTGATCTAGCCAATCAAAGTTCATAATTTGCAGACACACACACAAGCAGGTCACTATGACTCTACCGTAAAGTCCTTCGGACAATTAATCTGTATATCTGTATTACAAGATCAGATTAGATCTTTTGTTTATTAATTAGATCTATTCACTTTGTTTTTTTATTTCATTTTGTTTTTTTTTACCTTCACTTGTTTTTGCTTTTTTTCTTTCGTTTTGTTTTTCTTTTTTTTTTATTTATTTATTTTTAATTTTTTCATATTTTACAATACTAGCCCTTTGCAAGAAAACCTACAACTTTTCAGAACTTAGTGCATGCCTACTCAAACTTCCGAAACTTAGCAAGAACACACAACAGATTTTATTCAGCAATTTCTAAATTTCCAGGAACGCTACTTTAGAGAAATAGGCGCAAGTTTTTGCAAGTTTTTGCAAGTTTTGCAAGTTTTTTGCAAGTTCTTGCAAGGTTTCACTTTTTTTATTTTTTCATTTCATGTTTTTTGTTTTTGTTTTTTTTTTGTTTTATTTTTTTATTAATTTATTTTATTTTGACACTTTGAGAGAACAGAACCTTTCCTTCCTAGCACTTTGCAAGAAAACCTACCCAGACTTTTTGGCACTTTGCGACTTTTTTAGCATTTTGCAAGAACATTAACACGGCTTTCAAATTTCTGAATTTGCAAAAACGCGAACTCTTAATTTAGAAGAATGAAGATTTGGGGCTTCGTTTATTTTTTTTATTAGGTTGCTTATATTTTTTGTTTTTTCATTTGTTTTTTTTTTACTTATTTTTTTAATTTTTATTTTATTTTTATTTATTCCTGACTTTTTCAAAATTTTGCGACTTTTTCGGCACTTTACAAAATTTCTCTGGCAATTTGCAAGAACACCAACACTTTTGAGAAATGGTTTTTTTTATTTTTTTCACTTTTTTACTATTTTTAGAAGGTATTTAGAAAAAAAGAGCGAAACGAAAGTATAACCAAACCAAAAAATATAGCCAAAGCGAAGACAATAGAAAACAAAAAAGCGAAGACAATAAAAAACAAAAAAGCAAAGATAATAGCTAACTTTGAGGTAAGCGAAAATAAGTGTGTAGAGCTAGTTTTTTGTATATAGTAATAGAATTAGATGTGAAGAAGTGCGAAAGTAGTTAAAATAATATGTAATAATATAAAAATAATACTGTAAAAAATGTATAATAATTAAGGATTAAGTTATATGCGACACATGTGATAATGTCACCTGTAGATCACCACTGTATCGATAAAGTTTAGTTTTTGTTAGTTTAGGGTTAGGGTGAGCATTTAGGTTTAGGATTAGAGTTTGGGGGTATATAGTGAAATCGCTCAAGAAAAACTTTTTGTTAGAGCATGGAAGGAAATTTCCTATACAGATTTTGAGTAATAAGCGATTTTTGTTGTTTTTTTGATAAAATGAACGTTTGTTTTAAATTTTCTAATCGTGTTACATTACAAGAGATCCTGAAATCTGATTGGTTCAGTGATACATAAGCCGCTATCACTTATGTGACAAATAACTTTACTCATAATTAAAATATAATATATAATGTAATATGTATAATATATAATAATAATAAATAAAAAAATAATAATAAATAAAAATATAATAGTGTTATAGAATAGGTTTTAATTTTGGTAGAAATTAGTTAGGAAATTAGAACTGAATAAGAAAATTTTGTAATAACTGTATTTAGTAATAGTAATATGCGAAATTGATGTGCAATGACACTCAATGACGCTTAGCGACGCTTAACGACGCTTAGCGACGCTTAACGACGCTTAGCGACGCTTAATGACGCTTAGTGACACTTAACGACGCTTAGCGACGCTTAGCTCAATAGATATATAAACCCACCTTATTTTTCTTAGTTTTAGACAGATCCAGACATTGTATTTTATTCTTACCTTTATATTTATTATCCTCTTCTCTTATTATTACCTTGGAATAGCCCTTTTGTCAAATTAATAAACTGTCTATTATCTCTTGTTGTTTTATACCGAACTGCCACAGAGAAGTGTGTAGTTTCTTACAGATATAAAAAAAACTATACTTCCCTCTTGCACACCGCTTCATGACCAATGTAAGGAATCTCAGGAGCCATGTGATTGTTACTTTATTGGAATTAAAGAAGGCTTCCAGTACTGTAACATTTGGTGCCTTCTGGCGAAAACCTATTTAAATTATTGAATATTATTGAAGAATTTGGAAATCTTATTATTACTTTTGGCAGAAATTTAATTATTTTTTTTGGCTGTTACTAACTCTCTTGCTGTCTAATTGCACTCTTGTTATTTTTTTACAACTTACTTGAAATTTCTTTTTGTTGAATATTAACTACTTACTATATTTTGAAGATTAAAATTTTGTTAACAACTTACTACTAACTTTTATATTTTGAAGATATTTTATTATTCTTTATTTAGTTTCCTTGAAACTTGGGAACTGATTTCTCTATATTAATAGAACATATGAACTATACCTAGAACAAATTGAAGTACACGAAACAAGCCATCCTTTCTCACTCGCAGTAGACGTTTTACAAGCCTACTATCCTGATTTATTCTGTACTATCTGTTATCCTGTTGTTAATTTATACCGTCCCTTTCGACGATTTTGGGAAACATATCGAGACAATTATTTTGCTACCCAATATTCACAATAGACAAACGACTCTTACTGTGTTTTAGTTACTGCTACTGATTATAATACTGCTAGGACTGCTGCTCGAAATATTGTTTTTAGTTGCCGCTATAATAACGACCTTTTAGACCCAAAAGAAGTTATTGCTAGTCTACTTCTTGCACATACCCCCTATACTCTTGCACCTATCTTACTTCTTAATTTTGAAGCTACCCTACTTGATCTTCATATCGAGGACCTCTTACCTTCAACACCTGCTCCAACTCGACTAAGAACTGAAAACCTTCTATTCGATTTTCAAAATCAACTAGGAAGAACTGAATTAAACTTTGACATTTCTCCACCCAGATCTATATTTACTTTAGGACCTGAACAATTAGCTGACACTAGTGTTGGTTCTTCCACTAATACTTATATACCAATCCCTCCAAGACTTGCACTTCCCTCCTCACCTATCTCAGAAATTCCATATCATTATACTCAAGAAACTACTCCTCCTCCACGAAATCGCCTCTTTCGCTATTTACAACAAACCTTTTCTCCTGCTCGCACAACTGTTACTCCATTTCCTCTTGTAACTGAATTTTACCCTACTGTTAATTTAGATATAACTAATACCCCACGCCATACACCTCCATTACTTAACACACCTCCTATTAACAACCAAAACTTAATTGACCCCTTGACCATTATATTCAAAACCAAGACATTACTATTGTTAGAGCTGATTCTCCTCACCAATTCGAGGAAATAAATTTACAACCTCTTGCTAAAGAATTAAACTCTATCTTACCTCTTAATCAATTAGACGAAGAAAATCCAATGGGAGACGCTGCTTTACGAACTGCTGTACAAGCCATAACTGATCTTGCTAATGCCCTTGGACAAGGCTCTGAGAAAACTCTCATAACTGTTGCAGATTTTTATGGAGATGGAACCCAAGACCCTGCTGACTGGCTAAAGGAATTTAGAAGAGCCACTACTGCTAATAAATGGAGTGCTAAACGAAAACTCCAACTTGCTCCTGTGTACCTTAAAGGAGTTGCTCTGGACTGGTATACCGCTTTAAACCCAGTACCCAATGTTTTCAATAATGATGGTGCCCAGGACCGAAGTTTCTAGCATCTTTTTAAGACATGGTTCTATACTACTAAGCAAAAGGCTCTCTGGCAAAAACAGCTTTTTGATATTAAGCAAGGACCCACAGAGACTATGGATAGATATGTCAACCGATTTCATACCTTACAAAAGAAATTGGACCCGACTAAGGTTTTTCCAGCTAATTTTGTTAAACAACTTTTTATTCAAGGTTTATATTCTGAGTATGCAGTTAATGTTCAAGCTGCTAAACCTAATACCTTGGACAATGCTATTGAAGTACCGTATGTGTCCGAAGTTAAGCTACCTTTTTTGGCCAAAAAATTATACAAAAAATCGTAAAGTAGCTTATTTTCGAAATATAGCATTTTTTGAAAAAATTGAAAAACGTACTAATAAAAAGTTATTCAAATGACACCAAAGTTTTATTATAGGTGTATTTTGATGCGCTGAACAACTTTACTTAATCGACTTTTTGAAGTTTAATTGGTAGAAAAAAAGTTTTATATGTAGCAACTGCTAATGAATTTTTTAAGATTTTTAAAAAAATCAGAGGGGTAGCTTATTTTAGGTAGTAGCTTATTTTCGGACATATACGGTAGCCCTCCGCTAGGAAACTAGAAAATTAATGACTACCCCTACTACCAATACTGACCAAGTTATTCAACAACTTACGGATCAAATTGCTAAACTTAGTATCAATTTAGCCCAGACACAGACCACACCTACCTCTTCTGTTAATTATACTGACAACCGTGCTCAAACCCCCTCGAATGAAAGAGCCTCCTATCTGTTATTATTGTGGACGCACTGGACATTTTATTCGTGATTGTAATAGTAGAAAACAGGACCAACGACAAGGATCCAATTCTCGTCATAATAATAATAACAATAACTGGAACAGAAATAACAACCAAAATAGGGACCGAAATGGCTGCTCTTCTGACCGATATTCCAATAATAGAAACCGTTCTCGCAGTCGTAATAACTCTCGTCCTAGGAGCCAATCTAGGGATAATAATATAGAAACCGAAATGATAATAATTATTGCTCTTACCAAAACTCCTCTAATCGATCTCCTTCTCCTTATCATCGAAGTGTTAATTATTTTACACAAAATCAGACTCAAACACCCTCTTTTACTGCTAGCAAGTAGGAAACACTACTCAATAATCTATCTATCCGAGGTGCCTTGGCTACTCACCTTTATGAGGAAGCCAAAAATGCTAATCTTGTCCAAACCCCCACATATACTATACCTGTCAAATATAACGTCTCTCTTCAGAATAAACCCTACCAAGCTATTATTGATAGTGGTGCTTCAATCAGCATGATTGCTCACAAGGCAGTCAAAGAACTTGGATTGACTATTGAAAAGGCCTCTAACAGCCTTATTGTTTCTACAGTTGGAACTTCCACTCGACCTTTAGGAATTATAAAAGACCTTCCAATCAAAATTGATCATATTACCATCCCTCTTACTGTGGAAGTAGTAGACACTACTTCTTACTCCCTTCTTTTAGGCAATGATTGGAATCAAAAAGTTGAAGCAAACTATAACTGGAAAAATAGCTGCTATACTTTTAATGGGGAAACAAGAAGCATACTATTCCTACTACTTATGAAAGTAGCCAACCTCTACCCAGTCAACCCACTGTGACTGTACCAGATGAATTAGACCTTTATGAACCAGAATACTTGTACACCAGAGAAGCTTATACTTTTGATCGAGAAGACTCAGACCAATCCCTCTCACCAGAAGAAAATGAATGGACTACTTATCATTCTTGCCATAGAAACAGAAAAGCCCCTAAACAGCGTGTCTGTGAAAATTGTAGTTCTCCTGACCACCTCTTTGCAAATTGCCCTACCAACCAATGTAATCGATGCCAGGAATTTGGCCACATTGCTGTTAAATGCCCCAAACAAGCCCCAAGATGTACCACCTGTCCTACTTGCCATGACTCTAACCATCTATACAGAGACTGTCCTAATAATGTCTGCAGAGGATGCAGTACATTAGGCCATATTGAAGCTTACTGTCCTCTTGCCACTTGGAAAAGACAAAACTTGGTTTATTAGTGTGGATGCACTCTTGATCAAGTTGATAGTAATCGTCTACCTACCCATAGCCCTCGCCGTACCCACTATTGTTGCCAATGTAAAGTTCCTAACTGACCTGAAGTTCTTAAACTTCTTGAAGAGAAACTTGCATGTCCAGAATGTTATAATGATTTTCGCTGTGCTGTTGACCGAGAAAATCCTAGAAGTATCCATTTCTTCACTCAAGGTAAAGGACGTGGAATGCTTGTTAATTGCAAAGTATGTAATAAAGCGGATACAAGACCTAGAATATGTCTGTTGGATAGTCTTCGAGAAGAATTATGGTTTTGTGAATTGGAACACTTCTACGCATACAAAGCTAGCCAAGATGTTCAATATAACCCTAACTATAACCTCTGGACCAGAATTAAATATTATACTGAATCAACAAAGAATGCAGGACATCAATATGAAATGAACCAGACTAGAATTTATCGACTTGCAAAGATTCTCTTGGATAAAAATGACCAGACCATCGGCCAGGCCTTAGAACCTCTGATCTCTGATCACATAACTCAATCTTAGAGTTATGAGGAAATGCGACTTATATTGCAAGCTGAATCAGACCTATTATCAGAAAATGATATTGATCCGCTACAAGCAATTTTGGATGAATCCTTAGACACTAGCCACCCAGACTATGACCAGAAGTATGCTCTTGCTATACTCTGAAGAAACTTTATAGTTCCTGTTGACCTTTGCCAGGAGTGTTTGCATGTTAAATACCAAGAGGAATTGAATGTGAATCAGGGATACTGTGATGATTGCAAAATTCCAGACCCAGAAATTTACTCTCTGCCAGGACCCCGAAATATACATAGATAGGTCAGGTTAATTATAGGGTTACTAAAAAAGGAAAAATCTGCAGAAAAAACTTCAAAAATAAGCAAAAAAATTATTATAAATAGAAAAGATTTGCAAAAAAACCTCAAAAATAAGCAAACTCATACCTGATCTATCTACGTATATTTCGGGGTCCTTCTCCGCCTATTGAAGAAACTATTAAGGAATTGGATGATGTCTTCCAATTATATCAGCTTCAACAACAAGTACAACAACAAGACCAACTGATAAAACAATTACAAACAAAAATTGAAACCTTGGAAACTACTAATGCAGCTTTATTATGTTTTTCAAGAAGAAGCTCAAAATGCTCACCAACGGGCTAATGCCTTGGATACGCTCTGTCAAAATTTTTAAAGAATCCTAGGCAGGATCATAAACTACCTGTCGACCTAGACCAGACCCTTATACCCAGACCTGTAAATATTATTAGCTTTGAACATGAAGAATATACCCTATCGACCCAAATCTCTTTAAATATTGGACCACTTAATAAAGAACAAGGTCTAGCTTTTCGAAAATTATTGGAAGAATTTGCAGACCTCTTTGCAAATGATATAACAGAGCTAGGACGAACCAATTTGGTGACTCATCGGATCTATACTGAGGATATACACTCTATCAGCTCTCGCCCTTACTCTGTACCACCTAATGAACAAGAATTTATACAAGAAGAAATCCAAAAAATGTTAGAACATAAACTCATTCAACCCTCTGATAGCCCCTGGACCTCATCTGTTGTTCTAGTACGAAAGAAAAATGGCAAATTACGATTCTGTGTAGACTACAGAAAAGTAAATGCTGTCACCAAAAAGGATGCCTACCCTCTACCTCGCATTGATGAAATGCTTAATGCCCTTACAGGATGCTCTTGGTTCTCTACTCTTGATCTTGCGAGTGGGTATTGGCAAGTTGCCATGGACCTCCGTGACAAAGAGAAAACTGCCTTTACTACACAATACGGAATTTATGAATTTAACGCAATGCCTTTTGGTCTTTGCAATGCTCCTGCAACCTTCCAAAGGCTAATGGATCGTGTATATAAAGGAATTGCATGGAAATTTGTAGTTGTTTACTTAGATGATACAATTGTTTATTCTAGAACATTTGATGAACATTTAACACATTTAAAAAGAGTATTCAATAGAATTAAACAAGCCAGACTCAGACTTAATATAGAAAAGTGTACCTTTTGGATGCACCAACTACCTTTTCTTGGACATTTAATCTCTGCTAAAGGTATCGCCCCTGATCCTCAAAAAGTAGAAGCTGTCCAACGGATTCAACCTCCTAAAAACCTCATAGCCCTTCGATCTTTTCTTGGACTTGCAGGATACTATCGCCAATTTATTCAAAACTTTTCATCAATTGCTCGCCCTTTGAACTCTCTTTTGCATAAAGATGAACCCTATCACTGGCAAAATAAACAACAAAAAGCTTTTGAAAAGTTAAAATCTAGACTTATTACTGCCCCTATATTAGCATACCCAAACTTTAAAGAGACATTTATACTTGCTACTGATGCTTCTTACAATGGCTTTGGGGCCACACTAAGCCAACTAGATAGGAATGAAAAAGAACACCTGATTGTCTATGCTAGTAAAAGTCTGCGAAAAGAAGAAATGAATTATACAGCAACTGAACTTGAATGTGCTGCAGTTGTATGGGCAATAGAACATTTTCACAAATATTTAGCCGCTACAAAATTCATCTTAGTTACAGACCACTCAGCATTGAAATGGTTACGTACTGCTGAACCCAAAGGAAGAATTGGAAGATGGATCTTGAAGCTCCAACCATACAATTTTGGAATTATTCATAAACCAGGCCGAATTCACTCGAATGTTGATGCCCTCTCTCGGTTACCGACTCAGACTATTGTACCTAATAAATTATATGAATCTTGACCAATATCATAATCTTTACCACTATTTGGACACAGACCAATTTCCAGATGGATTTACTGACCAAGAACAAAAACGACTAATGACCCAGGCTAAATACTTTGAAGTTAGACATCACCTTCTCTATAAAAAGAATAAAAGGAACCCAGACAGGCCACTTAGAGTTATAAAATGGACAGAAGCTGAACCAGTATTGTATATGATGCATAAGCACCCTACTGCTGGACATTTGGGAACAGATGCTATGTATTATAAAATATCTGACCATTATTATTGGGATCAAATGTATCGAGATATACAAGAATATGTGAAGACTTGTGAGAAATGCCAACGTAGACAAAAAGGTCACAGAAAAGAACCTTTACACCCTATACAAATAGGAAGAGCTTTCGAACGTGTTGGAATTGACCTTGTAGGCCCTTTGCCTATAACTAAACAAAACAATCGATATATTATTGTTGCTACCGAATACCTAACACGATGGCCAGAAGCTCGTGCTGTTCCAGATACTAGTGCTAGTACACTTGCCCAGTTTATCTTTGAGGAGATAATCTATAGACATGGAACTCCAAAAATTATCTTATCGGACCAAGGTCGCAATTTTATTAGCGAAACTATTAGAATTCTCTGTGAGAAATTTCTTATTAAGCATAAATTCTCTTCTTCTTACCACCCTCAGACAAATAGTATGGTAGAAAGATTTAATAGAACATTGTATGAATCACTTGCAAAAGTGAAAGAAAATGATGATTGGGATTTGTATATACCTGCTGTTCTCTTAGCATATAGAACAAAAAGACATGCTACCACCGAATATACCCCCTTTCAACTTATATATGGGAGATATGCTACCTTACCAATCAAAGCACTTTTCTCAGTAGAACCTACTGAAATTAATAATGAAATAGACTTACAAGGAAGTATCCTCCAACGTGCTTATGATTTAATAGAGAAATTACTGAATTATCAGACTCAGACCAGACAAAATACCGAACGATCACAACAGAAACAAAAAGTCTGTTTTGATGCCAATACTCAAATAGAGACATTTGAAATTGGTGATAAAGTGTGGATACAAAGAAAGGAACTAGAAGCCTCTCGCTCAGCCAAATTTGTGGACAAAAGATTTGGACCTTTCCTTATCCATGAGAAATTAGACAATGGTGCTTATAAATTATGGACATTAGAAAGAAAAATTTTACAAAAATATTATAATAGTGATCGCCTTGCCAAATATCATGAGCCACAAACATGGGAACCAGTAGTTGTTATTGATTCTCCTGGAAATTTCTAGAAGAAATTTGATCTACAAGGGAATGAAACACACAATTTAATTCATAAAACCTCAAAATGTATTTATACAACTACCCCTTTTGAAATTTTCCCAAAAATGACCACCCCTACATTACAACCTCAAACCTTGTTAGCCCTCCAATACCTTTTTCAGATATGGAAACAAGATAATGTTGCCCAAAATTATGCATTGTGAATTACATCACAATATGTATGGTTATATGATAATAATGATACCACTCAGACTATTGACCTTACTAATGTAATTACTTCTTTTCTTGAGCCAGACTCAAATAATTTTCTGAACACTCTAGAAGACACAGAACAATTAGAAATTAATGTATCAGAAGTAAATGACACAGAAAAATGAACCAAAACTTAGAATTAGAAGACATATAAAAAGAAACATTAACAGTTCCAACTACTAATCAAGAAGAAGTCACTCCTGCTCCATTACCTGAAAAGTTAAGGGGAGTAACAAAAATCAGGTGATTTTTTAGGGGGGGAGGGGGGTAAAAAAAGTTGAAATTATATATAAGAACCTGACTATTTATATATTGAGGAAGAGGGAGGGGGGGTAGGCCTCTGATAAAAAATAATCAGGTGATTAATGACACTGCCCTAACCAAGATTATACAAGATATTATCCAACCTTGTGGACCTCTAATCCAGACTTCTATTCCTCCATATACTGGAATAACGTATCAAGAGAAATTGCAGAAAATTCTCAAACGAATTAAAACTCGAACTAGAAACAGACAAGACCAAACTAAGCTGCTCGAAGCTTATTATTATCTTGGTAACCTTATAGACAAGTACCCTGATACTTATAAAGATATTCAATTTATAATTGAAAAGACTCAAGGAGAAAGAAGAGCCCAAAATACATGGAAGTGTACCAAACGGATGAAATTACTTTTCTCCAACCGACCTATAGAAAACCTCTCATGAACAACCTATATTACTTATACAATAATTACGAGGTTAACCGATGCTAAACTTTCTCAAGTCCTTTTCCAAATTAGAACTCATGGAGTTCGTTCTTAAAAGGGTGAGAAATATTATAGAATAGGTTTTAATTTTGGTAGAAATTAGTTAGGAAATTAGAACTGAATAAGGAAATTTTGTAATAACTGTATTTAGTAATAGTGATATGCGAAATTGATGTGCAATGATACTCAATGACGCTTAGCGACGCTTAACGACGCTTAGCGACACTTAACGATGCTTAGCGATACTTAATAACGCTTAGCAACGCTTAACGACGCTTAGCGACGCTTAGCTCAATAGATATATAAACCCACCTTATTTCTCTTAGTTTTAGACAGATCCAGACATTGTATTTTATCCTTACCTTTATATTTATTATCCTCCTCTCTTATTATTAATAAACTCTTGGAATTTCTAAGAAACAGACACCTTGGAATAGCCCTCTTGTCAAATTAATAAACTGTCTATTATCTCTTGTTGTTTTATACCGAACTGCCACAGAGAAGTGTGTAGTTTCTTACAGACATAAAAGAAACTATACTTCCTTCTTGCACACCGCTTCACGCCCAAAGTAAGGGATCTCAGGAGCCATGTGATTGTTACTTTATCGGAATTAAAGAAGGCTTCCGGTACTGTAACAATAGTAAATAAAAATATAAAATTTAATAATATGAAAATTTTAAAAATTTTTGAAAATATGCAAAATATTGCGAAATATTGTGAAAGCTGCAGATTTACGCAATAATATGCGAAATATTACCTCCTGCGACCCCCGAAATGAGATAATTAGATAGGGTTTGCATTGTTTTATTTGGTCTATTTCGCAATATTGCGCAATATATTTTGTATTATTTCGCAATATTTTGCAATTTGGTCCAAAATATTTTGAAAAAAATATATACCGAAATTTTTCGAAAGATTGCGGTTCTTTCGAAAGATTTCGCATCGATTGCAATTCTTTCAAAAGATTTTGGTATGCAATTTTTTTTGAAAGATTTCGCATATTTATTTTGCTAATAAATGTATAAAATAGAGCAAAATTTAAAATTTTACTATATAAAAATACAGCATTTGATGAATTTCTATACAAATTTTTTTTTTTTTTAGAATCATTTGAGTTGTATCAGAGCTCTTTGGGGCCCTATGTGTACCCAATTTGGGGGTCGTCTAAAGCTATGTACCCATGTGACATTTTCGTGTAAATCAACCAAATAAAAGCACAAACTTTTGTTTACATGGATCAGCCCGAAGAAGTCAAAAAACAAAAAAAACACAAGAACATAAAAATAGCATTCTAAACCTATCTTGGGCCATTAATAAAAAATGTCAGGAAGGTAATTTTATTTATATTGGTCCCTGACCCAATGCTAAACAGACTCTAAGATGAATTTTAACTAAAATTTCAAAAAATCACGTGGGTACATGACTTTAGCCATCTCCCCAATTTGGAAGAAGTAAACTGCTGATCTTTTGAAGGAATAAGCTAGTGTGATATAGTGGATTCGATACGTACATGATGGTTACGTGTTCATGATGCACTATGGCTACTTTATTTTATTTTGTTAGTAGTGATCGAGATATTCATTTGTTTATTTATTACTTATTATTTATTTTTTTTTTATTTTTTTTTATTTTTTCTTTGATAGTCTTGCCATTATTACTTTCTTGGTAAGTTATGACAACCGTAGTTATCATTTTTATTTCCACCGATTGCAATCCAACTTCCCTGGCTTGCTTTTACACCGCCCAGAAGCGACCTGTCGCACCAACTGCTATAGTGGGCGAAAATCTTTGCAGCCAATTTTTGGGCTACTTGTGCCACAAGTTCATATGGAGGGAGGTCAATAGAAATGGGACAAATTTATCTAATAAATTTGTCCCATTTTTATTGACTTAACCCCATATAGTATTTTGTAATATCCAAACTTAGGCCTTACATTAGGAGAGTAACAAAAATCAGGTGATTTTTTAGAGGAGGAGAGGTAAAAAAAGTTGAAATTATATATAAGAACCTGACTATATACATATTAAAAAAGAGGGAGAGGAGGTAGACCTCTGATAAAAAATAATCAGGTGGGGTCTTTGCTAGGAAAACCACAGTTAGAGACTATTTAGACTTTGACAATAAAATTTGAAATTGCTAGCTATCTATTAATCCAATTTGAATAAACTTTTTTTTATTTTATAAAGCTTAAATAGCTTTATAAAATAAAAAAAAGTTTATTCAAATTGGTATAGCTAGCAATTTCAAATTTTATTGTCAAAATCTAAATAGTCTCTAACTGTGGTTTTCCTAGCAAAGATCCCAGGTGATTAATGACATGGCCCTTACGTCTCATGACTTCAGTTATTCCAAGTTAGGGTTCTGGCACAGTCCTCATCACCGTAGCCTTAATTTCAGATCACTGACTATTTTAGAAATTAAGTTCATCGATTGATGTCCCGGGTCCCTGTATCCTGTGATGTTGCAGTTCCCTAATTTGATCTAACTCAGCTGGCTTTCTTTACTATCGTCACTACTTGGATTTGAACCGGCAACCTTGCGATTTGCAACCTTGAAGCATAACCACTATGCTATTAGACCTAAGGTCGATTACTTATTATTTATTATTTATTTATTGCTTTTTTATTTATTATTTGTTTATTTATTAATTTTGCGATTTGTATCATTGCTCCATATATACTCCGCATTGTAATGCATAAGTCATCACGAATATGATCACTAGACATCAATTATCATACATAACATTGTTAGTTAGTATTTGCTAGATAGTAGGAAATGATAATTATAAAAAGAATGTAGAAATCCTTTTGTATCGACATGTTATCCACAGCTATGTTTTAAGATCTATCTAATAAAAGCAGGACCCCAAAATATACATAGATAGGTTAGGTTAATTATAGAGTTACTAAAAAAGGAAAATCTGCAGAAAAACTTCAAAAATAAGCAAAAAAATTACTATAAGTAGAAAAGATCTATATAAAAAACCTCAAACTCATACCTGACCTATCTATGTATATTTCGGGGTCCTATAAAAGCCATCTTCGTCTTGAATTTCTTCTAATAAAGACCTAAATCTATTCTTTAATCGAACATTTCGATTATACTAGGATTTTCACTTTTTGGCAAAAATTTTGAAAAATCCAAAGAAGCAAAAGACATCATTTGAAACAAACTTGAAAGAAAGTATAAAAAGATAAAACTCATTTTTTTGTTGTTTTTTACTATTTTACTACAAAATACTTTGTCGAAAAGACAATTTGTTTATATTCCTACCAAAATTTCTCATACAAAGGTACCACCTTCTGCCATTTACCTTGTAAGAAAATGCTTCTGGCTTGCATACCAAATATAAAAAGAAGTTCCAATAGGAGCCATTGGCCTTTATAAAAACCATATTTTTGTATTACCCTACTATATACCAAGTATAGGCAACTTTTTAACAAGAAAATTTTTGTTCTTTCTTTTATAAAAAATTTGGACCAAATGATCATTTGAAGCTTTTGTTTTTGATTTTTTTTCTATTCTTATTTAATTAGTTTTTTTTATTTTCTAGATACTGGGAATTAAAGAATTAATATAATATAGTCTGGAATATATTTACTATTATATAATCGAATAAAGTTCTTTTTAATTCAATTTAAGTATGATTTGTGGGTTGTTAGCATAGCAGTTATGCTTTCAAGTTGCAAATTAAAGGTTGCTAGTTCAAATTCCTCTAAAGGCAAAAATGATAGACCAGCTGGTTAGAGAACTAAAACACTATGGAAGACAAGGACCCAGGATGTTTATGAATGAACTTAATTGGGCAATTGCCATTAGGGGGCTTCCAGAAATCAGCTGATTTCAGGGGGTGGGTGCATCTTTATTGAAAAAATATTATCAGGTATTGATAAAGGCACAAAAAATTTTTGGGCATGCTCAAGAGGGCATACATACCCCCTCTAGATACAGTTTAATCAAATTATTTTCTGATTAAATAATTATTATATATATCAGATATATGATCTTGTTATTTGAATACAGTACTTCATATACAATAATAAGATATTCTGTGGCATATAAATATTCTCTATAAAACTTTACTACTGGGTGCTAACTAATTCTAATTCAACTCTAATATAATACCTGATACAATTTACAGTATTAACTTATAAAACACAATAAGAATCCGCTTTGATTATATATTATACTTAATCTAAAATTTAATTAGTCAAAATTATAGGAGATATTTTATTTTTATAGTGAGCTATCTAAAATAAAGAATCCACAAATCTAATATTTAATATTTTTAGTCATTATTATCGAATCCTTAACTTTAGCTTCTTTCAATTAGTTATTTGAACCGGTTGGGCTATAATCGGTTAACCGACCCGAACCGAATAAATTTCCGGTAACCTGTTGAGTAAATGCTTAATCGGTTGACCCGTACAACCAGCTGAGAATCGGCTGACAAAATGTAAAATGAGCAAAGATCCCGAAAAGTTTCAAAAAGAAAATGAATGAACATAGTAGACGAGCAAGGTCGACAAAAATTTGAGTGAATTCCCGAAAATAAAACGTGAAGTAATCTTAATCGATTGCAATCGGTTGACGCCAAATATTTTGGTTCGGTTAACCGATTAAGGAAAATTTTCTCGGTTCAAATCACTACATCCAATAAATAGCTTTTTAAGTATCAGAGCGAAAAGTTTAGCATAATGCTGTGTTTTTGCACAATGATATTATTAATCTTCTTTAATAAAAGTGAATAATCTAAGCTGTTAGAAGAATACCTGTAATATATATATAAAGTGTCGATTTGATCTTGTCTAGAATGGATTCATTTCCAATAAGTGGTCCCTACTGTTCCAATATCTGCATAATCAACAGATACAATAATATTGTGAAAATTACTTGCTTCTTATATTGAACAATATTTACTTCTGCACTGATTAATAAATTTTCAATATCGATTTGCCTTAATATCGCAACTTATCAAAGATATCTAAGGTTCTAATTGTACTGTATTATACAATATATATTACTATAATCAAATTGTTATACTCATTATATCTATTATCACTATATATTATATCTATTACTATATTACTATATTACAACAATTAGGTCAAAAAATTACAACTTTGAAATAAAAGATTGTAATTTTCTAACTCTAGTAAACCTATTATTAATCTAATCTACTATAATCAATACCGGTAGTGTAATGTAAATATATACCATGCTGTTGAGTGGCTTTAAATACTTAGATTAAGGTTAGATTAATATGAATTTAAATTGGAATAATAATAATGACACCTATTACATAAGTTAAATACACTTGGATGATCACTCATAATATAGAAAGCTTCAAAATTCCTTTAAATTTGATACTTTCATTCAAAATATAATTTCAATGATTTCTGGTTGCATTTCAATTATTTACTATAGCATCAACTTTACATACAATATTTTATATTAGTTTGATCAAGCAACACTAAAATTTTTATCTAAATTTTCTCAAACTTTAAGTGAAATTATCTATTTATTTTCGATATTAGATACTATTTTCAAATTCTACAGACTGGTAAAATTCGAAAATAAATCTTAAACATTGAAATTGAACAGGCCACTAGTTTTATAGATGCTAGTCATAGTGATTTGAAAAGTATTCTAATTTGACATCAAAAATTTAGCGTAGTCATTATTTTAAAATATTCTAACTTGAAATCATAATTTAACAATAATTGTTTAGCAGAAGTTTTTAATAATAAAAATGAAGAATATTTTTTATTTTATTTCAATATATTTTTTATGTATACAACAGATATTATTTATTTATTTTTTGCTTCAGGACGAAGAGAACGTACAGTCTTGCCAGCTCTCCAAATCTCACTTTCCCTATAAAATAATTTTATTTATTAAAAAAAAAAAAGCATATGTTTTTAATTTCATCCGAACGAAAAAAAGATGTATACCTGATTTCTCTTAATTCTTCTTCTAGCTCTTCACGATATTTAGGTGACGAATTTTTTTCTAACGTCCGTCGCGTTTCAGTCCCGTCAGCTACTGATGCATATAGTTTTTCAAAAACTGGTTTGGTAGCATCATGAAATGGTTTATACCAATCAAGTGCACCTCTTTGTGCCGTTGTAGAACAAGCCGCGTACATCCTTTAAATTATATAGTATTGGCATTAAAAATTGTAGGTAAAGATAAAATATAAAATTCAATAAAACTTATTTAAATTATTTACCAATCCATGCCATTCTCACCGACTAATGGATACAATGATTGAGTAGCTTCTTCTACTGTTTCATTAAATGCTTCAGAAGGTGTATGTCCACGTTCCCGCAATACCTCATATTGTGCAAGGAATAGTCCCTGAATGGCACCCATTAGAACACCTCGTTCACCAAAAAGATCGGAGAAAACCTCTTTTTTAAAATCGGTCTCGTAAAGGTATCCTGATCCAATGGCAATTCCAAGAGCAACACATCTATCTCGTGCTTTACCAGTAGCATCTTGATAAACTGCAAATGATGAATTAATACCACGTCCATCAAGGAATTGTGAACGGACAGTTCTTCCTGATCTGATCAATAAATTACCGAGATACACTTATCATTTAGTTTCCTAATTTATACAAATATACCTTAATGAACTCACCCTTTGGGTGCTATCATAATCACATCAATATCTTTTGGCGGTATAACGTTTGTTTCTTCCTTGTATACAATTGAGAAACCATGTGAGAAATATATGGTCTTTCCTTTTGTTAAATGAGGAGTGAACTGAGGCCAAAGTTCTTTTTGTGCAGCATCAGACAAAAGATTACCAATGATAGTTCCTTTAGACAGAGCATCATTGATATTAAAAAGATTCTTTCCAGGCACCTAATATCATAAGTTGTGAAAAAAAGTGAATGATTAATTAAAAATATTAAACCAATTATGTTATGGTATATATCAAATAATGGCACATATATCAATTACGTACCCAACCATCTTCCAATGCTAATTTCCAACTCCTACCCCCTTCTCTTAGGCCAACGATGACATTTAATCCATTATCTTTTGCATTTAAAGATTGACCCCTTCCCTGCGGTCCATACCCAATTATAGCAATTGTATCATTTTCAAAAAGTTTCTGAAACTTTTCTTTTGGCCAATCCGATCGTTCATGTACTTGTTCTTTGACACCGCCAAAGTCGAGCGTTTGAATGGCTCGAACTTGATTTAATTGATTTAATTTGGAGGGTTTAATGCCATTAAAAGTAATCTGAATAAAGAAAATTTGCGAAAGATCAGATAATGATCTAGATAAATGATTTTTTGCACAGTATCCGTTGTTCGGCGTTAGTGTAGATTCTAAAAGATTTCAAGATACCTTGACAGGGTTAGCTGAACGTGAATTTTTTAAAATTGAAATTGATCTTGCTGTAATAATCGGTCTTTGTTGTAAAATTGCTTTTGACCCACGAGATAACAGACGAAGAGTGAAAGTAGAATTCATTTTTTTTTTTTTGAAAAAAAATTTTTTGATAAAATCTTAAATATCTTAATCAGTATACATGATTATGCATGCAAAAGAATTTGTGCATCCCAATGCCTAGTATTCCCAGGATCCGGTTCGGTACGGGTTTTATGCAAAACATCAGTACCTTGGAATCTCAGTTACTACCGTATTACCCGCATTTATATCGTTACGCGGAATTACTAAAAAATAACTAGATGGTTTTTTTTAGACAATTTGAAAATTGATCGACAAAATTTTTTACTTCAAAATTGCCTTTAAAATCTGTACTTGGTGCTCAAAGAAATAACAATTTGGTATATTTGTCTAAATCTTCTTTCGCCTTCTCTTTTTTTGTTTTTTTTTCACTTTTTCACTTTTTTTTTATTCTCTTTCTTTTCGCTTTTTCTTCATTCATTTTTTTTCCTTTACTAACTTTTTTTTTCCTTTTTTAGCTAGTATATTGTAGTAAGTACATGTTTTTTAAAACACTAGAAATTTCGCCAAGAAAATTTCATTAAAAAATTATGATTTTTTTCGCCGATCAGATTATATCATTCGATAAACACCTAACCTTAACTTCCCGGGTGTTTCCTCAATATAATTTTTGCTTGTGGCATAATACTTTTCAAATAATTTCTCACATTAATCAATCCATTCAGAATATTTATTAATCATTTGAATTATTGCGATCAAATTTTATTATGCGATTGTAAAGTGATTTTCTTAATAAAATTCAATGCAAATATATAAATATTTTATAATTTATGCCTTCCTTATATCATTCTCAAAAAACACCTTTAATCTCAAAAACAATTTCGTACTCAAACAATTTGGTGATTGTGTTAACAAATTTGATCAAAAAAAAATACATCATTTTGCAACTGCAATAACAACGGCAAAAGTTTACAAATCAAGAACTTAATACCTCCTTACCATTAAACGCGTAAACTTATGTATCATTTTGTCGTTCGATGAACACCCTTAACATTGCTGGCTGGTATTGTTGTTTAATGCTTAGTTGACCAATCAAATTTACGGATCATATGGATCCAAAAGTGATTATTGACCAATCAAATCAATTAAAAATTCTTAAGATACGCGAAAAAATGAATTTATCATCAGTTATAACATGTTACTGTAATTAAATCACACCATCGTATTTATTATACTACATATCAGAGGCAGTTTGATATATACGTGTTAAAGTGTTTATAATGCTTTTAATTGACCATTTAAATCATCAACTTCTTTCAAGACCTCGCCTTATACTTAAGAATGGACGGATAAAATATTTATATTATAATGCACCAATCAAATAAAGTAACTCTATATTGTTAAACATCTACAATTTTGGCGTGTCTTTGTTGCCTATTTTGCTTATTTGTTTGTCTATTTTGTGTTATCTTCTTTACTATTTCTTGCCATTTGTGTCGCGTTTGTGCATGAGATCGGCAATAGAAATTTCCTCTTAATCTATAAATGGAAATTTTTTCTTCTGCCATTTTTATATATACTTTAGATACTGCTTCTAACCATTTTAAAAGATCTATTAAATGATGTTCTCATAATGGCTTCTGGAATGGAAACCATGCTAGATCTTTTCAGAACGACTACAATTTTAGCTCATGGATCAATATTACCGAAATTGATAGCGTATGTTCTTTGTTGCTCTAAATTTATAATTTACAAGTATTAAAATATTCACAATTCATTTTTCATGTAATAGAATCTTGTGACTCGGGTTGGACTATTTAATCCATAATCTATTTGTGGTCTAATGAAGCTTATACATTCATTAATATATATGAGCCAAATGATGATCGTCAAAAGTGGCGAGTGATGACCAGTCTTCTAATAAAAAAAAGCTAAGGTACATAAATTAAGATCTCCCGAAGATTTTACTAACTAAATCAATTACAAACGGGTGATACTGGAAAAATTTATGGAAAAAAATAACGAATAATTGGCATAATAGGGAAGCCACCGTGAAAAGGAAGTCGACACAGAACTTACAATGTCAGCAGGAGAAATAATTACGTCCAATGATCCTGGTGTTTTAGTTCTGATTGCCGGTGATAGGGATTAGGATTTAAAAAAAAAATCTTAAAAAAATTGGTCGGCGGATTCTATCGACTTAAGTCGATACTATTTCAATGTTCAAAAGGGTGCAGATATCATTTAAATAGTTTTTTATTTATTTATTTATTTTTGATTTTTTGAATTTTTAATTTTTTTGGTAATTTTGTAAAAAATATATTAAAATAAATAAATTGATTGGTTCGAAAATACTAGTCAAATATGCTAGAATGTAATGCAAAACAAAAAATTAACTTTACGCGACCTAATAATCAAATTGTAGAAAATTTAGATAATGAAGACGAGAATTACGCTTCATTTTTCAATTTCTGTCGATTACAATTGACATACCGTACATACCGTAAGGTGCTGACTGATGTATCCGCCCTACAAAAAAAAAAAAATCTCTTGGAATTGTTCAAAACATTCTGAAATTATCCGACTTTTTGTTCTCTGTTCCGAACATCTTAAAAGGATGTTTATTGGATGTATATATTTTTATACGTTTTTTATTATGTTTTTTATACGATAATTTTTAATCAAAAATTTTCTATTTTTACATAGTTCATGTTCGGAAAATCGACTCCATTCCGAAAAATTAATGACAATTTTAGAACAATCATTTTTTATAGGACCGAGTATTTACAAAGAGTTTAGATGTATCTGGTGTACATTTTTAATTTGACTTTGCCAGTTTTTCAATGTGTTTTATATCAACTGGGTATTCTCCAAAGCATAAAGATACTATTCTTCAGATATAATATGAATGCCCGGGTATCAATTATAACGTCAGTACTTTACGGTTGTCACTTTTCAATTTTCACTGATTGAGTTGAAAAAATAAGGATCAGAAATCGCAGAGATAGAAGTCACTAGATATTTGCGATTAAATTTTCAACTCTTATTTTTTAATTAAATTTATGATAATTTGAATAATTTGAAAACTTGAATCATGTAATAATAATTTTTTACCAACAAACTAAATTTTAAAATTAAATTTATACAAATTTTTTTATTGCTATACAGTATATATATACAGTATAATAAAATTTTGTAAATAATTTACATGTATTAGATAATTTACTGTACATATGTACGTGTCTAACTATCTTTTCAATTAAAATAAAAATAATATGAGAAAATGTGCAAAAAAAAAAATGTATATGTATATATATAAATATGAAATTGAATATTAAAATTCAAGTAAATTATATATTATAAATATTTATACAAAAGTTGAAACTTTTACGAAAACTTTTTAATATTACAAATTTAACTAGCCAATGCAACCAAACCGGGATTCGTCTTTTGAGTCAAAGACTCAATCGTGCGCTGTCTAATTCCGCCTGACACAGGAAGTATTGTATTACCCATTAAATATTGGTCAACTTCACGTGCTGCTTGACGGCCTTCGTTAATTCCCCACACTATCAAACTTTGTCCTCTCCTGCAATCTCCTGCTGCGAAAACTCCAGGGGCTGCAGTCGAATATTTGCCTTTTGGAGTTTCAATATTTTTTCGCTGATCGATTTTTAGTCCTAAACTATTAAGTAATTTATCTTCAGGTCCTAAAAAGCCCATTGACAAAAATACTAAATCGGCTTGGAAAAATTGTTCGGTTCCTGTTACTTCTTTCATTACCCAGCGTCCTGACGCGTCTTTAGACCAGTCTACTCGAATCGTATTTATACCTATTAAAAAATTTATATAAGCATCGCATCAATAATAGTAATATCAATAATCAATATTCTCTATAAAAGACAATATATGTACCTTTCACCTTCCCATTTCCATCCGATACGAATTCTTTAGATAGAACGCTAAAACATAAAACAAAAAAGTTAGAGAAAAGTTCTTCGCACTTAATACAAAAAAATAAACAACACAAATATATATATATATATATATACCAGTATTCGCGTGGATCTTTTCCGAATTGCATTTGCACTTCTGCATGACCATAGTCAACCTAAATAAGAAAATGTTATTTAGACAATATCACAAAAATTAATCACAAAGTCACTCTAAAGTAACTTACCTTAAATACCCGTGGAAATTGTGGCCAAGGATTATCGGCAGCTCTTTTAAAATTTAAAGTAATTAAATTAGCATTTGAAACTCAGATGAACGCAATAATGGGAAATAAAATCAAATACCTTTTTACTGGTGGTTCTGGTAAGAGTTCAAAGTTTACGACAGACTTTGCACCGTGACGAATAGCCGTGCCTAAAGGAATTATATATTGAAATTAAAAGATTAAGAGATATATTTAAATAAGTATATGAGAAAATTTTATAAAAAAAAAAACCTCCATAAATCTTAACAAAATAATTAATTACCAATACAATCACATCCAGTATCACCACCACCAATAACAATAACTAGTTAAGAAAATAATTGAGTCAGAATATTATTATTATAGTTTGTGTAAATTTCATTAGAAAACAAAAAAAAATTTTTTTTTTACCATGTTTGTCTTTTGCATCAATATATTTATTATTCTGTAGATTTGAATCCAAAAGACTTTGTGTATTAAGTTGTAAGTATTCCATAGCAAAGTAGATACCATCCAAATTCCTATTCGGTATAGGTAAATCTCTTGGCCAAGTTGCACCAGTAGCTACTATCAATGCATCGTTTTCTAATCTTATTTTTGTAGCATCAACGTTCACTCCAACGTGAGCATTTGCTACGAATTTAATCCCTTCTGCTGCTAAAAGATCAATTCTTCTTTGTACTACTTTTTTGTCAAGTTTCATATTAGGAATACCATACATTAATAGTCCACCAAATCTGTCATTACGATCATAAACAGTAACAGTATGACCAGCTTTATTTAATTGATCTGCGGCGGAGAGTCCAGCTGGGCCTGATCCGATAATAGCAACTTTCTTTCCAGTACGAATTGATGGTGGAGTTGGAACTATCCAACCCATTTCAAATCCTTTATCAATAATAGCACACTCGATAGACTTAATACTAACGGGTAATTCATTTATTCCTAAGACACATGCTCCTTCACATGGAGCTGGACACACTCTACCAGTAAATTCAGGAAAATTGTTCGTCATCATTAATCTATTTAAAGCATCAAACCATTGATTTTTAAATACAAGATCATTCCATTTTGGAATGATATTTCCAATTGGACATCCAGTATCAGATTGACAAAATGGAACTCCACAATCCATACAACGAGCAGCTTGTAATTTAAGTTGTACATCACTTAATCGGGCATTAATTTCATTCCAATCTTTGATACGTTTAACAGGATTTCGATAATTATCGACTTTTCGTTTGTATTTCATGAATCCACGAACTTTATCAAGCTTCTTCTTGGCTATTTCTTCATCAACCATAGAGTCTTCAATATCAGCTACTGATGGTTCGGGTTCCTTTACAGAAATTTGTGACGGTTTTTCTTTTTCCTTTTGAGCTTCTTCTGCCAACCTTTTTTGTTTCTCCAAAACAGCTTTATAATCCACTGGCATAACTTTAACGAAGCGTGGAAGTACTTGATTAAAGTTTTTCAATACACGATCGGCTATTTCTGAATTAGTATAACGATAATGATCTTCTATTAAACCACGTAAGAACATAACTTCTTGTGGATCATTTACGGTTTCAAGATCAACCATTTCTGTATTACATCTGGTTCGGAAATCTTGTGACATATCCAAGACATAAGCTACACCTCCACTCATACCAGCAGCAAAGTTACGTCCTGTTGAACCTAACACTACAACACGACCACCAGTCATGTACTCACAACCGTGATCACCAACACCTTCAACGACAGCAATTGCACCTGAGTTACGTACACAGAAACGTTCAGCAGCAATTCCTCTGAAGAAAGCATGACCAGATGTTGCACCATACAAACAAACGTTTCCAACAATAATATTTTCTTCAGATTTGAAAGTAGAAACTTTTGGAGGATAGACTATAATACGACCACCAGAAAGACCCTTACCCACATAATCATTTGCATCACCTTCTAATTCTAAAGTTACACCAGAAGCCAAGAAGGCTCCAAATGATTGACCTGCAGACCCTTTAATTCTTACATGAACAGTGCCATCTGGTAAACCATTTTCACCGTGTGTTTTAGATATATGATTGGACAATGTAGTACCAAGTGCACGATCAGTATTAAGAATTTCACAAATAATGTCAACTTTTTGTTTCTTTTTCAATGCAGGTTCTGATTCATCAATAAGTTTATTATCTAATCTAATATATAGTTTATGATCTTGTTTTAGAACATTATGAGTAGCAACTCCAGGACGTAAGGTAAATGCCGGTGTTAATATTGGAGTAAGATCTATATTTGCAGTCTTTGCGTTTCGTAAAGATTCATTAACTTTAAGTTTATCAGTACGACCAACCATATCGTTAATTTTTCGGAAACCAAGCTTGGCCATAATTTGTCTACACTCCTCGGCCACATAATAAAAGAAATTTATTACGTGTTCAGGTTGACCATCAAATTTTTTACGAAGTTCAGGATCTTGAGTGGCAATACCAACTGGGCAAGTATTCAAGTGACACTTTCGCATCATGATACAACCCAAAGCGATCAATGGAGTGGTTGCAAAACCCCATTCTTCAGCACCCAATAAACAAGCAATTGCTACATCACGTCCAGTTCGAATTTGTCCATCGGTTTGAACAATAACACGACCACGAAGGTCATTTAATACAAGGGTTTGATGTGTTTCAGCAAGACCTAATTCCCAGGGTAAACCAGCATATTTAATACTTGTCCATCGAGAAGCACCAGTACCACCATCATGACCAGAAATTAATATATGATCTGCTTTTGCTTTCGCGACACCAGAAGCGACAATACCAACACCAACTTCTGATACCAATTTGACAGATACACGAGAACGAGGATTTGAACATTTAAGATCATAAATAAGTTGTTTCAAATCTTCAATGGAATAAATATCGTGATGAGGAGGTGGACTAATTAAACCGACACCGGGAGTAGATTTTCTTGTTTTCCCTATAGCATCAGAAACTTTATGCCCTGGCAATTCACCACCTAATAATTTAATTGAAAAAAAAAGCATTATTAAATTAAATGTCAATGTTAAAAGAAAAAAAAAAAACTAATACCTATAAATATATATGTTATATACATATATAGTACAAATATTGTACATATATAGTACATATATAGTACATATATAGTACATATATACGTATATATGTTTTGTATATAATCAATAATAATATAAATAATATAATAAGTTCAAATAATCACCTTCACCGGGTTTTGCACCTTGAGCCATTTTAATTTGTAACTCATCTGAGTCAGAAAGGTAATAGGAAGTGACACCAAAACGTCCAGAAGCGACTTGCTTAATGGCAGAACGCATAGAATCACCATTTGGTAAAGGAATTGAACGATCAGGATCTTCACCACCTTCACCAGTATTAGATTTACCACCCAACTTATTCATAGCTAAAGCTAAAGCAGAATGAGATTCTTTTGATATTGAACCATAAGACATGGCACCTGTACAAAACCTTTTAACAATTTCAGTCCAAGGTTCAACTTGATCTAACGGAATTGCTTTTGAATTATCAAAATCAAAGTCCAAAAGTCCACGTAAAGTACAATTTTTTATTTGTTCATAAGCGTTACGAGTATAAGCATCATAAGATGATTTATTTTTTGAACGTACTGCATCTTGAAGATTAGCGATACCAACCGGATCATTAATATGAGGTTCACCACCATCTCTCCAATGATATTCACCAGATTCTGGTAAACCTGGGGGAATAATTGTATCGCGTGTAGGATAACCTCGTTCATGGAAAGTAAGTGCGTCCAACGCAAGGATATCAAATGTAGTTCCTATAAATATATAAATTATTGTTATTATTATTATTATTATTATTATTATTATTATTATTATTATTATTATTATTGTTGTTGTTGTTGTTGCGTTGTTGATTGTTGTTGTTGTTGCGTTGTTGTTGCGTTGTTGTTTGTTGTTGTTATATAATATATAATATATAATAAAGAAAATACAAAAAATATAAATACCCTTTATTCTACTAGAAGTTCCAGCAAAACAACGAGCAATGACACTTTCATCTATACCAAGTGCTTCAAAAATTTGGGCACCTTTATAACTTTGTAAAGTTGATATACCCATCTTTGACATAACTTTGAGAACACCGTTATTTATAGCCTTCTTATAATTAGAAATAATTTTTTCAGCAGGTAAATCACCCTTAATAGCATTTTCACGTTTAAGTTTTAAAATAGCTTCCATGACAAGATAAGGACAAATAGCATCAGCACCATAACCTAATAAAACACAAATATGATGAACTTCACGTGCTTCAGCAGTTTCAACTATGAGAGCAATTTTTGAACGTTGTCTAATTCTAACAAGATGATGATGAACACCACCAGCTGCAATTAATGAAGAGATTGCAACGCGTTCAGCATTTACAGCAGCATCGGAAAGAATGACAACTTTGTACCCTTCGGTAATAGCTTGAGAAACTTCGGAACAAACACGTTCCAAAGCAAGAAGATAACCAGGAATGCCTTCTTGTTTAGGGAAAGTAATATCAATTGTAGCAACAGTCCAGTCTGGTTGAACGCGTTCCATACATTTGATCGCATTTAACTCATCAATTGAAAGTATAGGAGTTGGTAAAGAAAGTCTACAAGTTTGTTGTTCATCGATTTCCAAAATGTTACCTTCCGGTCCAACATAACATTCAAGAGACATGACAATTTCTTCACGAATAGGATCTATTGGTGGATTTGTTACTTGAGCAAATAACTGACGGAAATAATCATAAATTAAACGTGGTTGATCTGATAGACAAGCCAAAGGTGCATCATTTCCCATAGAACCTAGTGCTTCTTTACCATCACTTAACTAAAAAATATGAAATTAGAGTTAATATTATATAAGATATAAAAAAAATTCTTATAAAAAAAAATAAAAAATAAATACCATGGGCAAAACTAAAAGATTTAATTGTTCGATAGTATAACCGAAAGCTTGTAATCTTGGATCTTCAGATACAGGTATATCATCTAATTCAACAGAAATTCCATTACCAGTAGATTTTATTTTTTCAATTACATTATCAAGAGTAATCATATATTTATCTAACCAAGAACGAAAATTTGCTTTAGATGCAACAGATAATTTTAATTCTTTATCATCTACAACACGACCTTCTTCAGTATCAACCAATAACATTTTTCCAGGTTGTAAACGACCTTTTTTAACAATACGTTCAGGTTCAATACCAATAGTACCAACTTCAGAAGCACAAATCATTAAATCATCAGTTGTAATATAAAAACGACAAGGACGAAGACCATTACGATCTAAACTAGCACCACAATAACGACCATCCGAAAAAGTAAATAAAGCAGGACCATCCCAAGGTTCCATAAGACAAGCAGCCCATTGATAAAAAGCACGTTTTTCAGGTTCCATAGCAAAATTATTTTGCCAAGCTTCAGGAATCATCATCATAACAGCCTCAGGAAGAGTAACGACACCATTAATGACAAGTAATTCAAGTACATTATCAAAAGCAGCAGAATCAGAACCACCTTCTTCTATAATAGGATATAATAAGTCAAGATCTGCACCAAAGTAATCAGATTTCATGATTCCTTCACGAGCACGCATCCAGTTTTTGTTTCCTCTCAAAGTATTAATTTCACCTATAATTCGCAATCAAAATAAATAAATAAATAAATGTGTATAGATGTGTATAAAAATGTGTATTTGTATAGGTTATATATATATATATATATTATATTATATATTATGTATATATATATATTATATTAAATTATATATATATATTTATATCATATATATATATATATATATATATTGTATATACATATCTGATATACAAATATATATGAAACAAAATAAAACGAACCAACAACATACATTATAAAGATGCCGCCCTAAACTATCCAGTACTTGAGAAAACTTGGATAAACTAGCAACAGCTTAACTAAGTTTAACCAAATTTCTACATATAAAAATATTGACATTTCAGAACAATCTCGGGCAACATCTTTTAAGTGTATCTAAGTAAAAATAAATAAATAATTATAATAATTATAATATATAATTATAATAATAAATACCATTATGGGCACACCATCTCATAGGTTGAGCACGATCCCAAGAAGGAAAAGTATTTGTAGAGAAACGAGAATGAACCAAAGCAAAATGGGTTTTATATGCCACATTATTCAAATCGTGAAAATAATTGTAAACTTGTACAGGAGCTAATTGACCCTTGTATATGATATTTTTGTTCGAAAGGGAACAAATATAATACCATTTCTTGACGGTAATAGCATGAGTAGTTTGTTTTCGAAGGATATAAAGTTGACGAGAAAAATAAGCTTCATCGAAATTATCATCATTTGAAGAAAGAGGAATATTTGAATCATAACTCGCCAAAGTAACAAAAGGTTGTAAAATGATTGGTTCCCGAGACTTTGCAGCGGGACCAAGAATAGAATCATTTTTTGGAACTTCACGCCAACCCAAAACTTTTAAGTTTAAACTTTTAGCGATTTGTTCAAAAATCTGTTTACATTCTTCGGTAACAGCATGTTCAGGTTTAAAGAACACGTTACCAACAGCATATTGACCTTGAGGAGGTAAATGAATACCCAATCTAGTAGTTTCCTGATGGAAAAATTCATGAGGAATTCCGGTCATGACACCGGCGCCATCACCGTCTCTAGCATCAGAACCTACGGCACCTCTATGAGTCATGTTACAGAGAACATCTCTGGCATCACTAAGGATCTTGTGAGAAGGTGCACCTTTAATGTGAACAATAAATCCGACACCACAAGAATCTTTTTCATAATCGGGATCATAAAGACCTTGTTTTGGAGGAAGGGCATCGGCCCAAGAGATGTTATTAGAATCACGAAATGTAAGATTATTATACGCCGATTGATCGTTTTGCTGAATATTATTATGGTTTACAGATTCAATGATAGATACCATAATTATATTACCAAGACCAGATAATAAAAAAATTAATTGAAGTAAAAGTTCTTAATGCTGACGGAGGGGTGATAAAGGGAAGTAAAAGATGGAAAAAAAAAAGAAATTGACAAAAGAGTAAATTATTAAAAAATGAAAACGAAAGATTACTTTTTTTTTTATATATATCTACAAAATTTTATATATATTTCACAAATTATTAGAATTAATATATATATTATTATCAATTGTCAATTGACAAGGGAATTAAGATATATTGTCTACGCGTAAGACAATTTAATTGATGATATTACAATCTATATAATTTTATTTTTTTTTTTTTATAATTATTTTTTTAATTAATTCTTTACGAAAACTCAGAAACAAAAAACAGAGTTATCGCAGACAAGAAAAGTAAAATGGAAGCCATATTTATTGATTTCTAAGATAAACTTTTTCACAAGATGAAATGAGAGCTACGTTTTTTTTTTTTTTTTTGCTGATTGATAAGATAGCAATCAATCTGGTCGGAAATAGTCCGGAGATGGCCGATAATAAAGGATAATAAAGTCGATGATTGAATCACGTGTAAAAGAGAATAGAAGAGGTCATCTGATCAACTGTGTGTATTCTGATTTATGCATTATCAACGTATCAAGGATTTTATTGTTTTTTTTAGATGTGATATTGTACGAATATGATAAAAATCGGATGAAATAGGAGATTTTTCGATTAATCTTCGTTATATAAATCGTTATATACCTATCGGCTATATCGTATATATCGTATATATCGTATATATATATAATGTAAGTGCATGCGTGCTTTATATCAGATATATGTCTTATATATATATATATATATGTATGATATATTATATACATAATATATATCAGATATAGTATGTATACATTACGATTATATACATCATATTATTTATAATTTTGTCAAAAAAATTTCCAGTTCATTTGGTTTTAATATATGTAAATATTCACGTTTTTTTACACAAATTTAATATTGAATTTATATTCAATTTAAATTCTAAAATCATCAATATCTGTTGATTAGATTTAGATTATCCTTTCTTGGTGTTGAAATGTATGCATTATCTAACTTCTCGTAATTACTTTAATCTCATAATCATTTATAATCGCCATAACTTCCCTAATTGCTTAGTTTCTGTAATTGCCGCAACTTTCGTAAGCCCGTAGTTGAAATATTAAAATACGTTCTCTAATATTTTAATATTTTACTAAAAAGATTGGCCGATAAAAAATTGTGTGGCACTGGATATATAGATATTTGGTTATTATTTATTACATAATCCAATTTTAATTTGGTCTTAAAATTTTAAAATGCATCTACTATATGTTGCATATCTGTACCATCGTTGTTGATTTATCAAGATCTAATTCAAGTTTTTATCAATCTAAAAAACCACGCGACCAAAACATAATTTCTTTTTCGATTAAACAAATTGTTGATCATTTATTCTGCTCTTTTTCTTTCTCGTGATAAAGATAATTCTTCTAAATGTAGCAATGAATCTATTCAAATGATAGATAACTATCGGTTCTAGATGGGATGCACAAAGTTATCTTGTGAAACAACTTCAACGATAAGATATATAGATAAATGTCAATTAACCTTCAACGGAAAAAAACGGAGCTGTATTACGTATTTATAAACAAACATCACTTTATCCCCGCGTTTTTAAAATCAAATTTGGGTTAAAACTAATAAAAAATTACTGTCGATTTCCTACGTACATACATACGATCTTATTGTGATTCTTGTCTGATTAATCAACATATCGACATATCAACGTTACTCTTCTTCTTTTTATAGATATCACAAGATCATCTGACCTTTTTCTTCCCGAGATTCTGAAACATTTGATTTCTTACTAAAAAATTTTAAATTGTTCTTTTCGTTTTTCTTTTATTATTCTATTTGAGCTTTCGTACTACCACGTGTTTATAAATCTATGCTTGGTTAATCTTGATCACTCGCCGGAAAATTCTAAATACCCGACATTATTTCACATGTTATAAAAATTTATATATCTTTTTTAGTACGTATACAAAAAATTTATTATATATATAGTATATATAGTATATATAGTATTGTATATCCTGTATACGTATAGTTTTGTAATCGATCTAAATTTATCGTCTCGGCTAAGTAGAAATTTAGAAATCGGCTTAGCCGGCTATGCAAATTCGATTGCCTTTAGTATCCTACATCTCGAATTTTCCCACTATTATAAGGTTGTTTGATTGTCTAGTTTTCCTAAATCTCCCGACCATTCTTATGTACATAACCCAGAATCGACTAAATCAAATTTTTAGTCGGCTAAGTCGATTTTATCGGCTAATGCCCAAATCTAACTACAATCACTACACTATATAAGGTAGGTGTGGCGAATGCAGGTAAATGAGGCTAACAGAGCCTTTCTTATTCACTGAGTTATTATTGCGCACTAAAATTCGGCATTGTTAAATCACACCACTGGTGTTCCCAACACCACTATTTATGAGCTGCAGTGTAACGTGAAGATCAGGTGGAACGCGATATTTTTTTAAATGTTAAGGTGAGACCGTGCTTTTATCACGCGATATTTTTTTAAAAAATGATCTTAACACAAAAATTCGGTTATCAAATCACTTTTGGGGCTCTAACAAAAAAATTTCTCATGAAATTTTGGTATAAACTTTGTTCTGCACCATCCCAGATCTTAACCCTAACCCTATTATTAATCGAAAATTATTTTGATTTCATATTCATATTACTGCTGTTGAATACCACAGGTGCAAATATATAATTTTTGTTTAATAACTTTTAAAAACAAAAAAATAAAAAGCTTATTTAACAAAAATATAGTTTAGTTATTGGTTTAATAGTATTTTGATTTAATTTATTTTGAAAAATTTATAATAATTTGGAATTTTAATAAATTAGTTACTAAAAATTTTATATTTAATAATAAAGAAAGTTTTTATTAAATAACTATATTAAATTTTTAAATAAACTTGTAAAAGAGGTTTTTTTGGTTCTAATGGTGGTCAAATTATTAAAATTGGCCCAGTAAAACATAAGATATAGTTGGTTTATTTTTATAACTAGGATTTGAATTACAAGTAAAAATTAGGCATGCTTCTGAGAGTATACCATAAGTTGAGGCATGTCTTCTATGCCTATAGGCATGCTCTTTTTGTATAGAAAAATATCAAACAATTGCTTTTTGTTTTCTGATATTGCTTAACTATCTATACTTTCGATTCTTTTAACTATACTATCAATCAGATATGATATTTATATCACATGATTAGAACATACCTAATAGCTAAAAAGCATGTCTATAAGTATGCTTCTAAGGCATGCCCAAAAGGTATGCTTGTATTTTTGTACCTTGAATTCTATTTATAATCTTATTTTACTTATTGTTTATATATAATTTAATTGGTCAATTTGTGATCTCTCTCACAAAATAAACTCTGTTTTTGCAATAGTTGATACTATAAAAACTTAATCAAATTTTGTTCAAAATTAATAAAATTTTTAAAATATGTGTAATTTTTTATTACAAACAATTTTACTTAGTACATAAATATCAATTTATAGAGTAAAAATTAATTTTTATATGTAGCAACTTTTAAATTCACAGTAAAAATATTTTTTGTTACTTGTTTATTAATAAAAATGATCTATATACCCTCTTCCCTTAATAAAAAATAGATATGTTTTTAAAAATTAAAACATATAGTATATAGTAGTATATTTAAATAGTTTTACTAAAGCATATTACTGATATTTAATACTAGTATCGAAAAGTAGATTAGAAAATTATATGATTATTAAAAAGTAGATTAGAAGACCATGTGATTATATAAAATTAAACAACCTAGATTATTTCAAAATTATACTATATATAATTAAAATCCAATCATATTTCCAGATTAGGTACAATGTTATATAATTAAAAAAATTTAAACCAAATATTTGTTTTTACAAAAATCACTTATTTCACAAGATTAAAGTTTTCTTTGAACAATTTTATTATATAATTACCTAAACCCTAACTTTAATAAAGATCTTATTCTAACTCTATATAAAGAGAATTTAATAAATTTTGTTGTTGGTCTTGAGTAGATGAAATTTTGGTAGTAATATTTAGGGTTAGTAAAATTACAGATGGCAAACTTATTATAAACATATAGCTAATAAAAATGTTGCATAATTATTTGTGTAACAATTGTATAAATATATAATAAAAATATTCATAATACTATACCAAAGAACCTTCAGCTGTATTAATTGACTACTGATTTAAGACAAGCTGTTGTCGCCTTCTATTTCTGCCACCTAGTAGGTTTGTATAGAAATTAAACACATGTTGGTATTCGCAGAAATGAAATATTACTCTTAAATAATGGAAGCTGTCAAATTCTAAGCTTTTCTATTATATTTTAATACAAAGTATCTTTTAAAAGTATTAGCAATCCAGTATTTGTTGCTTTAGATTGTGCAATAACGCCTATGAGCGCTTATATGGTACACCGAATTTGAGTGGTAAGTAGTAATAGTTTTGAATTAGACACTTTACAAGAATATTGTGCTAACTTGAATCTTAGCTGCAATTAGAAAAAAAAGGTGCTAGCAAATACACCAAGTTAATGCACTTGGAAAAGCATTGGCAGATGCATTTTGTAAAAATGCTATGCTAAATTTGTTGAATATTGTTACAACAAAGGAATTAGAACTAAGCAGGATGGATATAATATATTCATCTATTTTCAAAAATTTGTTGAGATTGGAACTGCTAATAGAACATTTATTCTGGGTAAGAATCATTATTTTAATAGAATTGGAGTTGAAAAATTGGCAAAGGTGGGTGATGCTAATGGAATATTAATGTGTATATGCTATCCCTTAGATTGTAGTAGAACACAGGCAAATTTGCCTGCATTTTTGCACTTTTTTAGCTCTGATTCACTTTTTTAAAATACTAAAATAATTAAATAAAACTTTGTACAATTATATTTGAAAATAAGGATTACTTTTTTGCAAAATTAGTTTTTATATTATAAGAAAATAAATTATAGTTACATATAAGCTGAAAATAGATAATTTTAAGAAAAAATTTTTTTAAAAAATTTTATTACAATTTTTCTGCGATCTTATTTAGTTTTAGTTTTAGAACTATAGTTCTTAAGACAATATTGTAGTTTATATAAAGGATAACAACTTTCATTATTGCAACTTTAATGATTTACTTGTAAAAATTAAGACTTGTATTAGAAGTAAAGATTTTTTTTATAGACGGGAACATATAAAATTTGAAAAAATCTAAAGAAAAATTTTAATAGTAAAAATGCCAATACAAGAACTTTAAACATTTATTATATTAAAGTTTTCTAATGATTTTAAAAAAATTTTATAACAAAGTTACTAAAACAAAACTTAAAGAATATTTTTTACTTAGAAAAGATATGGCTAAAATCAATATTTAAAATTTTATTAAAAATTTTAAAATACGCAGGCAAATTTGCCTGTGTTACAATCTAAGGGATAACAAAGGAATTGGAATTGAAAAGGACAAATACCCATTTTCAAAAATTCGTAGAGATGGAAAATGCTGATTGCATCTCTAATTTGGGTAAGAATTGTTATTTTCATAGAATTGGAGTTGAAAAGACCGAATATAAAGCATTCGTCTGTTATTAAAAATCAGCAGAGATGGGTAATACCAGTAAATGAATATTATTATGACGAAAAAATTGGAATTAAAAGTATGAATTTTGAGTATTCATAATCTGTATAAAAAAAATGAAGAAATTGGAGTTGAAAGGATAAATATTGAGTATTTATAATCTGTGTAAGAAACTGGAGCAGAGAACACTTGTGGTGCCTTTAATGTTGGATATTGTTATGATAGAGAAATTTGAGTTGAAAAGAATGATTTGGTGGAGTTTTAATATTTATATTTTATTATTGTACAGTAATTTTTTAATAAGTAGTAATTCTAACTACCAGCTCGAATAATTTTGTTAAATAATTAACCCAAAATTATTCAATAAAAATTTTATAGATTTTATTTATTTTAATTATAATGATAAAATTTATATCAAAATAAAAATAATTATATACTCTAATATAGATTTTTATCCCATTTCAATAATACCATTAATGCCTACCTTAATCTAATACAGGGCTTTAACCCACCCGATAAGATTATAATCAACAAAATTTGTAACTACAGCAAGATGCATTTACTTTTCACAATTTCTAATGAATCAGTACATGCTTCTTATAAATGCACTTTTTCTTATTGATCTCTAAATGCACGTTGTTAAATCTTGGTCCCAAGAACATGCACTTATAGAGGTTTTACCGTAGTTTGGAATTACCATGATTGTGATCATAATTAGCTTTAAAAAAAGCAAAAAAAAATTCTATTAAAATGACTATTGCGATATGAATCTCTACTATCTATATATGCTATAATTTATTTATCCGTACTATACTGACCTGCATAATCTTTGATGATTTGGTAATGTGGGAAAAAATAATTATAGCGGGTGTTTAAACTAGTGAGTGTTAGTATCAAAATTAGCAGGTGTTTTTAAACTAGTGGGTATCACTAAACTAGCTAAACTAGTAAATGTTTTTAAAATAGAGAGTGTTTCTATATATACTAGTGAATGAGTTAGAATGGACTGAGCTAGGCAGTTATAGTAGATAGGCTAGCGACCTTTAATTCCAGGAGCATTCACATTGTTTTGTTGAAGTTTAGTGAATACTCGCGTAAGTAAACATAGAACAAAAGGAAAAATAGTAGGTTTATATCAATAATAGAAGTACGTTCCTACAAAAGTAACCAATACTAGCACCAGAAAAAACTACTAGCACTTCAATTATTCGTTGAGTATATGAGCAATCTGTAGTATAAAAATAAATAAAGAAATTATAATAAGGGTAATAACAGATATTACGTAATATTTTTTTACTATACCCTCTATCCTCTTCCCCCACGTAAGAGAAATTTGATTGGCGGTTATAAATTTATATATCTAATGTAAGAAAATCAGAGACCTCCTTCCCCCTTTAGGATATTACGTAATATCTGTTATTACCTTAATAATTACTGGAAAATAAAAAATATGAATCTAAAAAAGAAATACAAAAATAAATGAATGTAGATCATATAATTATATGTACTAATCTAAAAATACATATATCATTCTGCTTTGCATTCCAGCACAAATCAAAGCCATTTTTCGCACTAATAAAATTTTTATGTATGAGTATAGTACTGGAATGCCAAATATACCTGAAGTATAACAAGTACAAGTCGAGTAGGGAGATTGTGAATGCAAGGATATTGTTGACCTAATCTTTTAACTTCTGCAAAATCCATAACAAAATGGCCTGGGCACATGCCCATTCTTAATTCAAAGATTATCTTTGGTAATAAAGGAATGCTTTATATTGATCTATTTTGATTCCTTTTCTAATTGCTGTATTTATTTTTAAATATCCCAATTTCTGTGAATTTTTGGTAAAAAATAAAACCTTATGTCCATCTATTTTAACTCTAACTGGTTTGGCTTTTGAGAAATCAAAGTAAAAATACATAATTTTCAGTTTGGAACAGTTTATATTAGGTACACACTATTTTAAGATGCTTATAGGCTTCGAGTCATGTTTATACAATAATTGAGTGAAAATATATGATTTAGTTTTTTTAATAATAAAAAAACAGCTATAAAATTTTTTTATGATTAATTATTTATCTTTGTCTATTTTGAGTTTCGAAAAAAAAAAGATATTCCAATAGACACATTATTTTTAAAAAATTAATAATTAAAACTTTGACTAGTCAAACACAATATATATGAATTTATATGATTTTCATATTAAATGACATTTTTGTATTACAATTAAGCTTGTGTAATATTTAAGTTGGTCCCCTGTAATTTTACTAACCCCTAGGTAATATAAAAAAAGATTAAATGAGTTTTGTTGTTGGTTACATGTAAATAGAATTTTAATAGTAATGTAAAGAAAAAATTAAATAATTATATTTATATAATTGGGGATGATTTTTCACTATTAAAATAATATAGCAGCTTTTCTAGAGTTCGAAAGTTTTAAGTTAAAAAAATAAAATTTTAATTTTACTAATAAAAACTAACCAATTTAATAAATTTTTTAATAAATTCTATTTGTTTAAAAAATTAATATAAAAAAAATAAAAAATTTAATATGTTAAATGATATTATTTGAATGCTATTAGATATGTGTAACAGCCAAGCCTCATACTTGCGAACTCTTAACGCAAGACTGACTTAAGCCTGTGACTAAAGGTCTAATCCAATAAATATTATTCAAATATTTACTAAATATTTAAATATTTGAATAATAAAATAGGATTTACACTGGTCGAAATCAAAAATATTACCCTAATATCATCTAAAAATCGCCTATGAAGATTGCAGACCGATATGATGCAGATTGATAGGGGATCAAAATAGGCCGATAGGCTGCTAATTTAAGAAAATTTGTTGCATATCGGTTATAAGTCGGTAAAAAATACTCATATATCCGTATGAAGATTAGTGAAATTATAAAGAAGATACAAGGCA
>QKWP01000908.1:175503-198116 GCA_003550325.1 Gigaspora rosea | reverse complement strand
TATTGAACTTTTAGAGCAGGTTCAGGTTCAGGTTCAGGTTCATTGAACCTGAACCTGAACCTCTATTGAACTGAACTGAACTTCAGAACCCTACTTCAATGCATGCTGCCTTGTTATTTCTGATCCTTTGGTAGTCTAAAATTTTGGTACTGCCATATGTGTAAAGGCATCTTCAGATTTTTTGCACTCATGCATCTTTTGGTAAGCCCCATATCGTAATTATTGTAGAAAGTTTTTGTTTGCTATGGCTTTGGTTTGTTATAATATTAGCTTTCTGTGTGAACTGTGTTTGATTTGTGCTTATGTCTTTAACTCTGTTCTGTGGTGCCCATCTCGATACGGATATATTCTTTCTAACTTTATCGTGTGTCAAACTATTCACTTTAACTGAATGACTTTCCTTGTTTTCTTCATGAGTTGACATACTCTAAAATTTATCTTGCAGTTCATTGACTTCATTGGTGTCATTTGCAATGATAGGGTTTACTTCTTCTTCTTTTTCTGATATTTTTATGTTCGTAGTGCTTTCCCTTTCAACTAGGTGTATTGTTCCATTTATTCTTATGATTTCCTCTTGTAACTCTCTTGCTTCAAGTTTGCGTTTACATGGTCATTGAGCATTTTTGTTTGTAATCAGAATTGTTTGTAATTCTCTTGTTCCATAGTCATGGACAGTGTTGTACATGGGTCAATTTTGGACAATTTTGGACATTTTTTTAAATTAAAATTACTTGAAATTTTATATTTTAATTTTTTCACCAATAAGTTCAGCACCTATAAAAATATAAAATTATATATTTTTTTAAATAACTTTTTGGTTAGTTAAACATGGGACATAGGCTTGGACGATTTTGGACAATCTTGGACGTTGGACATTTTACATATTGTGGACTAAAGCTGCTGGTGAAACTAAACTGTAATAGTGCACCGATTTTCACCAATCACCAATCACCAATGAGCATTGGTGAAACTGGTAATACTGGTGATACTGGTAAAACTGGTGATACTAGTGATACTGGTGAAACTGGTGAAACTAGTGAAACTGGTGAAACTGGTGATATTTGTGAAACTGTAATATGATACAAATCATATTTAAAAATTACTTATAGGCGAAATATGGCATGCATACATATAAAACTTTTTCATACTGAGTTAATAACTTGTGTCAATTAATTGAAATTTGTAGAGCTCATTAAGACGCATCTAACAGTGGTTAGATCATCCAAATCGGCCCAGTGGTTAGCGAGATATCATTGAAAAAACGATTGGCTGGCTATATAAAATCTCTGTACAAACTAACAATGTTTTACATAGAGATTTTATATAGTCAGCCAATCATTTTTTAACGATATCTTGCTATTCACTAGACCGATTTGAATGATCTAACTACAGTACTATTAGATGCATCTCAACGAGCTCTATAACTTTCAATTAATCGATACAAGTCGTTAACTTAGTATGAAAAATAGGTTTATATGTATGCATGCCACCTTTCGCCTACAAGTAATTTTCATGTATTTTGCATCATGTTATACTATGAAAAATCTCACCCGGCAGACTATTAATTAATATCACTAGTTTTACTAATATCACATTTTCACTATTCACCAGTTTCACCAGTTTCACCAGTATCACCAGTATCACCAGTATTACCAATTCACCAGTTTCACCAGTTTCACCAGTATCACCAGTATTACCAATATCACTATTTCACCAGTTTCACCAGTCTCACCAATTTGGCTATTAAGTTTCACCAGTTTCACTAGTTTCACCTTGTGAAACTAATTAGTTTCACCAGCAGCTTTAGTATGGACACGTCCCATGTACAACACTGGTCATGGGTACTGCTTTCTAGTTGGAGTAGCATGTCTTTTTCAGTTAGCATTTGATTACCACCTTGTTTGGCTGATTTTTGTTCTTATTTATTTCCAGTAGTTCCATTTCTTTTGTCGATGTTTGCTGTTCTTGTGCAATTTTATGATGTATATAGTCATATTTCTCGACGGTTTCTTTGATAATACAAACTAGTTCTACATGTTGTATATCTAAGTATTTTGCTATTGCATTGTCTTGTTTAAGGGTTCTGTTTTTGAATTTTTCAAAAATTCCTACTATCTCTTGTTTTTCTTTTTGAAATAATTTTTTGATTTCTATATCTGATCTTATTTTGACTGGTTGATAATCGTCTGTAGGCGATCAAGAACATTTCTGGTTAATCAGTTCTTGATTGGTTGTGTAATTGTGTATCTACTCAGTATAGTCCACCTTTTTAGTCACGTGTTTGTTTGTTTACTCATGTTTATTGTTGTTTTTGTATGTATTTATTTATCTGAGATTCGATCGTTTGTTTACTTGTCTTGACGTGTTTTGTATAACTTGAAAGGATCTGTGCAATAGGGTAGCAGCAGTTTTCCCAAAAATTTATTTTTTCTTTTGTCGAAAAAGAAAAATTTGTAAAAATAGCTCTTGGCAGGCTTTGATTTAAATCTTGTTTCTAATAAACCTTGGTTGATTTCCTGTTTATTAAGTATTTACTTAGAGAGTTGGATTATGATTCTTATTGAAGATTGTGTTTTTATTTGAGACTTCCTTTTTGTCTAAAACTGGAAATGAGGATCAGCAGAAAGAGTTGTTCTATATAATTAGCAAAATCTAAATATAAAATGAATAAATTTATTATTAAATTGGAAAAGAATAATTATTTTATTGTATTTTAATTTCAAAAATAGCTTTAAACTTTTTTAGCATAATAGGTAAATAATCTAAATAAATTTGAACACTTATGTATATAATTATATATAAATGTTTTAATGCTAATAAGCCAAGTCAAAAATTTTAGTAGATTTCAAAATATTGCAAAACTCATAAAGAATTCCAAAAAATTTCCATGTTCATGAAATTTGGAAAATTAGAATTTGCAATACTAGGAATGAGAGAAGACCTCCATCCATTATGTATGCTTTTGTTCTAAAAAGAGGCATTTGACTAATTTTCTAAATTTTTGTTTAAACTTCATCTTCTCAGGAACTATTTTCAAAACTCATGGCTCATTCTATCAAATATTTTCTCTTGATCTATAAGTACCATCTAGTTGTACTATAATTGGTCATTCTGATTTCACATAACTGTAATTGTATTCAAAACTGTATCTATAATAGCTTGAATGACCATTATGGTCTGGTGCCTTGCTTATTCTGTTATTTATTGGGTCCAGGTTTGTGTTTAGATCTTCAGCCACTATGTTTATTATATCACTTTGATGTGTGAGATCTGTCATTTTAGTTTGTGTGCTGCATACATGTTTATTATGTAATAGACCTCTTGCTTGTGAGTAAAATCCACTTTAATAACTCTCTCTTCGTGTAAGATTAATCACTTTCGAATTTAATTTTCTTATTCCCGACCAGAATTGCAGTCATCAACTTCCATATTGAGTCAAGTATTCATTGATTCTTAATAAAGAGCAAAAATATTAAATCTAGTTTGTAATTTTTAATTAGTGCTAGTGTCTTATTATATTTATCATAATTATTAAGGCCCTTTATACTTTTTTTAACTCCTCTTGTAGGACACCATGCCCATTTGCATTTAATATTACGATTTTAATAATTTTTTTCTATTCACTTTTTTGGTTCTTTTAAAGGGGCCTGATTTTACTTCCCTTGATCTTGTACCTTTATTTTTGTCTCTCTTTTTGTTCTTACTGACTGCTTTAGTAAACCCTTCTTCTTCAATCTCCAGTACTGGCCAAAAATGTGGCCATATTATATTTTTTATATGACCACTAGTCATAATGGTCATATAATGATGATCATATAAGTTTTGGTCATGTAAATTTTAACTTATTTTTATGACCAATATGACCATTAGTCATATGACCAATTATGATCTGGTCATATAACTAGTATATAAAATTACTATATTTTAAATATAAATTGCTTTAGTATGTGACTCAAATTCTTAAAATAATTATACATATGATATTTAGGCTTTAATATATATATATCTAGATTAGTATATACTATTCTCTATACCATTTGCTCATACAAGCAAATTATATACAAGTATGAAATATACAATCATCTTAGTCAATTACCCAAATAGTTATGTGGCTTCTAAAATCTCCAAAAAATAATCAACTATTCAAAAATGCAAGTCCCATGTACTGATAGATAATTTAGAATCTCAGAAACTTTTCTCAATCATCATCAAAAAAACTATAATCAATTAGCTAGTATAAATATTGCTTTTTAATTAGTTAATTTTTTTTATCTTAGGTCATAAGGTCATAATCCTCTTTTTATGACCAAATAACTTATGACTAGTCATAAAGGTCATATAGGTCATAAAAGATCATAGTCCAACACTGGTTGTTTAGTAGTTGATTCCACCTCTGTCTCGTGTCATTTATTCACTAAGGTCATTGGGATGTCTTGTATTACTGTTCTAGACCCTTCTGCCTGATGCTCTTCCTTTTTATCTATGATACTTCAGAACTTTCTGATGGTTCTTTGTCAATGCTTCCAGGCGCAGCACTATCTCTGTTCTTATTTTTTGAGAGATCTTGTATATTTGAAATGTACACATTCTTCAGTCCTAAGTTTCTTGTTTTCTTAATACTCCCTATATGATTGACTTGGTCTATTCGCTTTTTTTAATTATACAGTCGTTTTTAGTGTTCCTCTTGATCACAGAAATAACAGAGTTTTGAAGCCATCCTCCATTCCATTGTAACCTTCTGTTCCAGGCTATTGACAAATCTGGGATCTATTTGTCAAGTCTGTGTCTTGAATTATATCTAAAGTAATTACCCATTGATCCGTCAGAATTGGCGTGCCTTCATACAGCATGGGCTTTACTAAAACAATCTTGCTCACACTCTCAAGTGCACTCATTATTTCATATAGATGTCTTCTTTTCTCCTTATCTGTTATAGGAAGTTTTCAGAGTCTAACTGTTAGGTATGAGTTTTGAGATCTAGTTGAGATTAGGGATGGGCTGCTGCGCAGGCGGAATATTCGGAAGGTCGGAATATGTCGGAACCCGAAATGGCCCGCATTAATCATAATGCAGGCCCGTACAGGCTGCGCATGCTGCGCAGCCTGCGCAGTATTTTCAAAAAATCTTCAATTTGTCCATCCCTAATTGATTATAATTTGTGAACCCATTCAGAGCATATTTTCTCATCGGTTGGTTGTCAGAAAAGATTAGTTTTAGGTGAGAATGGAAGCCTTTAGAGTAGTGTGATATGGCTCCAATAAGATCTTTGGCCATTTTACTGTGTAGAACAGATACTATTTAATTTCCTTTAGTTTCTGTGTGTCGAAAATTAAAGCATTGTTGTTCTTAGTAATTATCGTTTTTCTTGGAGAAAATGTCGAGTAAGTTGCTTTTACTCTTTCTAGCCTAGTGAACAGGCTAGACCTTTTTTTTTTTGTTGTTCGAACGTGCTCTTTTTTTCGTTACTCTGTCCTAAGCCACTGTCATCTTGTTCATGTTGAATCATCTGACCTAACGTCATCTCATCACCTGACCATGTTTCAGGAGAATCCTCAGACTTTCCCCGATGCATTATTCGAAGTATTTGTACTGTATTTTCATTACGGATGTCGCCTTTCCTACCATCTTTCTTTTGCGCTTTTCTTCTATGTCTTTCAGGTCTACCTCCTCTGCACAGTTAGTGTTCATCATGTTTGTTATGTCTAGGCCTTGAAGTCTGGTTCCTTTTGGGTTGTTGTGCTCCGCATTTGCCCTTTCATTCTCGTTCCTCTTATTCTCCTTTCCCTTGTTTCCTGCTTCTCGCCCATTTTTCTTCTGATTTTCATTTCTTCTACGTGTACTGCCTTGTGTTTCTGTGGTACAAGGGCAACAGCCCTTTTGTTATGTGTCTTAGTTGCTGGCAGAGTTACTTTCGTGTGCCTCATTTAGCTTTTTTAGGCACCTGGTAACCGTAGCGATGCAGAGTGACAATTCAATTTGGTAAGTGATTTGGAAAAGACTTGGAAATGGTTATCGAAACTTAGTAATGCTAAAGTTGATTTTATTCTAGATAATGCTGGTATATACGTAGGTGGAAACAGAATTTAAGTGGATTTAGAATTTCCTAGTTAAATTAGGGTTAGGGTATGGGTGTACAACTGGTGTACATATGATATAATCAACCCAAAATGCTGGTTTTATATAATAATTCCGACTCCACTTAAAACCCGTTTCCATTTACAACATACATATGTATATGTATACGAATTTTTATCATATTTGTTACTTTGAAATTTATATTATTTTGTCTAAGGTTTGAATTAATTTTTCTGATTGGTTAATCCAATCAGGATACATTCTGAAGTTCATTTTTGAAATCATTTCCATGGTTCGTCTCAGACACAACATTAGACGATTTCAATTGATTATTTAAACCATTTAAACGAAAAATCCTCACTCATCGTTGGCAATCGTACATGACTAATCCAAAATGGTTCATTACTTTCTTTTTTTTTGGACTTCTCCGCAAAAGCTCCGAAACTATATGCTAATTATGTAAATCTCACCTTGTTATACTCAAAGGTGATTTAAATTATAGAAAATTGATGTATGATTGAAAATGGGAAACTATTACACCTTTTAAAGGACCATTGGCCGTTGTTATCGTTGAGAACCGGGAAATCTGATGTGTTTGTAAGACTTGATAAAGGAGTTGAAGGAAGACTAGGTCCCGATAAAAGTTAAATGTTTTCTGGAAAATATGCTTTCATTCAATTAAATGAAGGTTGTAAATGATTTTTTTTTTTTATGTGAGAGAAGTCAACCTTTTTTTAAAAATTCATTTAATTAATGGTACTAAATTGATTTTTGGTTTTTTAAGAAACAAAAATGAAAGAGATCTAAGTTTTTAAAAATGTGAAATCTTATATTTTTACAATTTATTATTGAGAATTGACTTAAAAAAAAAAAAGATTTTTTTTTTGAAAAATTTATTGTTTAAAGTAAAAAAAAAAAAAAAAAAAAAAGGTGTGTATATTACTCTAAAGTCTGCCCTTGTAAAATTGATTTCAATAGTCGCTTCGATAGTACTTTTGCACTATTGCTTTGCATCAAATGGATTCATTAAAAGGAAAATGATTTTAAGAGATAATCATCACGTATATTAGATTTTCAGGAGCAGAATCCGATAAGATGAAAAATAGTGAATGAGACGTTGGTAAATATTTACTTGCGTACTTTACTTTCTCAAGTTAACGTTAAATTTAATTATGTGATGATAAAAAGACCACAGTAAGCCATGATATATTTCAATTAACAATATTTTAAGGCTGTTGCTAAATAAATTTTGTAGAATTCAAAAGCGAGAGAAATTAAAGTAATACATGTTTATATATATATATATAATCGTTTAACGCAGCGATTTAAGTAATGGAAATTTCAAAATAAAACTATTAATTAATTTATAATCAATGAGAATGTCAGATCTAATTTACTATTTTAAAAAAATTCGTACCCTCCTTACATAAACATCAAAATCATCAAAATTTAGCACCTAAATATGTAAGGACTCGGTGCATATTTGAAACTTTTGCAGTAATTAACCAATTTTTATAAAAAATTTTGAACCTCTATTTTAAATATAAGTTTTGGATCAAGAGATCCAGCTTTGTAATAAATATTACAAGTCTCAGTTCTTTTTGGGATTATGAAAAGATTATACTTTTCATTATCTTCTTTTCTTGCACTAGCTACTAAATCAATACCATTCATTATATTACTAGGTTCAAGTTCAACTTGATATGCATCAGGAATTGCAATAAGTTTTTTTGTTGCACCTTTTTTTTGATTGAAAAAAGATAAAGCCAGGAATTCTTCGCTGACTTTAAAAAGTGAAAATCCATTATTGTGTGTATGATAATGAGTAAAAAGTAAGTAGTCGTTGTCGTCACTCATATTAAACAATATATTTATATATATTAATAATGATAAATTTCAAAAAAGGAAAATCAATAAAAATTTAAAAGGAATAAAATGCAAAGAGCCACCCTTCATAGCGAGTGACTAAGATTAAAAAGTCCCAAAGGCAATGCCAAAGCACCATTATATACGTATGCGGAAAAATAGTTTTTCATTTGGATTAATAAAAAATTTCTCGAATATTCTATTTTATTTAAAAATAGTTGTTAAAATTTATTCTGTAATACAAATTTGCGCCAGCCTGCATATTCGTCCATTCTTTGATTGAGTATGTGCAACATTACCAATAACGTTTAGGGTGTTTCGCATCAGTTTGATCACAAACATAGTGCAAGTCATATTGTGGAAATCACTACTCGATTTTTTTTATATAGATTTTCTGAAATCACTATTTCTATAAAAAAGCGATATCGCGTTATTTTTTATTCCTCTTTGAAGTACTTTGTATTTCAAATTCCGTAAACTGTATATCTTTTATTAAACATATACTCAAAATGTAACTGTGTTATAATGTACATACGATAATATAAAATTATAATATTTAGAATTTTATCGTTACTCATATGAGGATAATTTGCTGGTTTTAAGGAACATGTTTAGAATAGGTGAAACCTAGTGATGCACCACGTACGACGTACTATATGCACTGTATGAAAATAAAATTAAAAAATTATGCATTTATGCGTCTTGTAATTTTACAAATAGTATTTGAAATAAATTCAAGTTATAAAAATGCTACGACACTAAATTAAACAATCGAAAGCGGCATTTAGAATTCTAATCCCTGCGCCAATGTTTTAAAAAGTTTTTTTTTTTATAATTCTAAAGACCTAAGATCTGCTTAAGCCGTTTTTTTCCATCCCTACTCCAATCACGCAGGTACTGAAAAAAATACTGGCTAGTTTGGTTTTCCACGAAATCCGAAAGACAGATTCAACTGGGGTAAAATCACCATTGTAAAAAATTTCACAGCAAATCAAATTTCAAGATCAGCTGTCGGTAAGGAAAATTCAAAACAAACGTTCGACTTGTCAAAAGTCGCCTATAATTCAAAATTTAGTCTATGAAAGGGCCTGCTGCGCATTAATAAAAATTTTCCTTGCAAAATTTATATATATAGTAACGCCTAACTCTAACCAACCAAACAAAATTTTGTGGTGTTGTGGTAAAACCTGCTAGTTTATGCTAAAATCTTGCAAGAAATATTGTTTTTGAGATAGCAATTGGGTTATATTGCATGTATACATACATTTTGTAAATTGTCTGTAATATAATATATATTAGATTCCATATATTTGATATATTAAAATACATTTCCCGAATAGTTGTAATTAAATAATTAGAATAAGATTTTTCATTTATTTACAATAATTAGGGCGTACGGGATTATGTTAATTAGCATGACTTATTAGGGTGGTAACTCAACTAAGTAAATCAAAATTATGTCAGCAATACTAGTAATTTTACTATGATCAGTGAATTTAAAATAATCGATTAAATATCATATTACATATATTTAATTAATAATAAGAAATTCTAATGAACCCGCCTTGATATTGCACTTATTTTTCTAATTTCTTTTAATTGAAAACTCTTCACCGAAGTCATCTCTAAAAAAGTTACGCTCGATTTTTTGCAAAAATTCTATTAAAGTTTCGACTTGTACGTTTAAATTCTAATTTTTTTTTTTACGTTTTATAAGACGAACATTAAAGTTTATATGTTAGTAGAAAATCCGAAAGCGTAACTTTATTCTCCAATATTTAATAAGTTACTTGTGAAAATTTCAAAGTAATTCATTGGGTTTTCATTAAGTTGCGTTGTTTTAAAGTAATCAATTTTAATAAATTGATATCGATATCAGATATATAATTGAAACTGATTTTCATTCGTGTAACGTGAAAAATCTGCAATAGAACAAATTCTATAGTTTGCTCACATAATTTTGATTTACTTAGTTGAGTTAGCATGATTAAAAATCCATCTGATTGGTTGCCGATCTTTGAATTTTCATTGGCTGATTAGGGTAAACGTCCCATACAAAAATACGATCGATCATATGAAAAGTCACTAACGAATCTGATTATATCAGATTAAATTTGCTAGAAGCAAGTAACGTCGGAGAACAATATTTCTTTAAAATTTCGTTAGCTATTTATTATGTAATTTTTTTACTTGCAAATAGCAAGTCATAAATTTTTATAATTAACGGTTACCGAAATTTTAAAGAAATATTGTTTTCCAATATTACTTGCTTCTAGCAAATTTAATCTGATATAATCAGATTCGTTTGTGACTTTTCATATGATCGATCGTATTTTTATATAGGGCATTACTATAAGGATCGACAGCCAATCAGATGGATTTTTAATCATGCTAGTTGAGTTACCACCTTAATGACTTATACTTGCTGGCATGATTATACTAGTAACAGAATATAACATTAATTATATTTTCCAGTATATAAAATTTAGCATAATTTGATAATAGAATATTATCAAAATTATAATTTAAACCTTGAATTCAAATTACATACTGCATCATAAAGTTTCAAGAACTATCATGGTGTATATACGTTGGTATAAACCACAAAAATTGCCACATATTCTGTAGACAAGAAAAATCGATAAATTTAGCTTAGCTTTAATAAAATCGCAATTCAATATATTGTCAATATTTAAAATACCGCGTACTAAGCTTTTTTTTGGCCAAATAAATTAGCTATGTTTGAATGGTTCTTGAAAAATTTTAATACAGAAATCGTAATTTTTTTTTGTATAATATAAATATTTATAAAATTTATGAATTAATAAAGCGTCGTTTAATGTAATTAGCAAGCATACTCTGGCATCTTTAACAACATAATTCGAGACACCCTAACAATTATTATTGTTACCTGTAGATTTAAAATATTTAAACAAATAATGAATTTTCTTAATATTATAAATCAATATATGAAAATTATTAATGCATACGTACGTGAAATATCATCACAATATTCATCAGGAACTGAAAAGTTGCAGATATTTGAATCTAAAAAATTAAATAGTAAAAATTTAATTGATTAAAAAGAGCAAATTATAATAAGTGAAATTATTTACCATAAATTTTTGATAATTTTGTGGAATTAACTGGTTCAGAAAGATTTTTAAAGTTAAGCGGTTTACTTGTAAGTTTATCTTTAGAATAAATCTGCAATTCCGTTGATAATGTTGGGATAATTGCATCTGCAGATATGAATGCTTTTAGCATTGCTAATTCATCTTCATCTTTTGCAGTACTATCAGATACTATATTATACCATCTTGACAATTTTTCATAAATAACAGATGCAGTTGGTCTATTAGAAGGATTAGCATCCATACATTGATTTGCTAATTGAATAAAACACTCAGGAGTGCCTTTAGCAAATTCAGGGCGCAATCCATTACATATTTTAATAGCCAACGTTTCATCATAATCAACATCGTAATGAGGTGGTCTTCCTGTAGACATTTCAGTCATAATAATGCCAAAACTATAAATATCTGCGGCTATTGTATATGACCGTGCTGTTAATACTTCCGGCGCAACATAAGGTAAAACTCCGTAAATACTATCTTCTAATTCAGTTTCATCTTTTTTTCTAGATAATCCTAGATCTGTAATGTAAGATATTAGATCTCCATCAATATATTGATTTTGCAGTATATTGCCACTATGAAAATCTCCATGAAAATATCCTGCTTTGTGAACTTTTGTTAAATTTTTTGATATATCGACAAGTTGCTTTAATTTACTTTTCCAATTAAGTTCTCTGAAACTTGATGACAAGAACTTGTATAGGCTTCCTTTATTTGCATATTGAAATACAATCAAGTATTCATTATTCGTCGTGTTTTGAGTCAGTCCATACACTTCAAGATTACATCCCGCTAATCTGAATTCTATATAACTTTTAAACTGATTATATAAAAGTTTATAATGTTAATAATTTTTATAGTAAACCATAAAGAAATCATCTTAACTTACTTCTCTTAAAAAATTCTTATGTGGACCAGGTAATGTCTTAAGCGCAACGACACATGATAATGTACGTGATTTTGTGTGATTCGATATAAGGTCTGAAATTACTACTCTTTTACCATCTAACCACGTTGCTGAAAATACTGTTCCAAATCTCCCTTCACCAATCTTTTGAACGTTACGTAATCTATCATAAGGGATCCACTCAATCACATCATTATACGATGTAGCGTTAATTTGAAATTCTTTAATACAATCATCAACATCCTTATTTCCACTCATCCATCCTCGTATCGTTTTCTGAGGGTCACATGTTTGACACCAAGCTTGCGATGTGTTAAATCGGTGGCAGTTGTTGCATGTTCCATTCACAAAATTTCTTTTAGAACTAAATTCATCAAATACTAACATATAATCATTTGTTGCAGTGTCATGAGTTAATCCATATACTTTATGTTCATTATGCTTTTAATTGTACACATTCTTTAAACTTATGGAATATAAAACGAATTAAAATAAAGCAATATACAGTAAAAAAAGTACATTAATAAATTAAAGCTTTAATCTTACTTCACTTAATATATCTAATAAGTTTCGTGAACTAAGTGTTTTAAGCTCTATCGCGCATGATCGCGTACGCGACTGTATATATTCATCTTCATATTCATTTTCAAGATTATAACCTTCATGACGTATTCCATCTAACCAGGTTGCTAAAAATTTATCGCCAATCTTTTGAACGTTAACTAATCTATCATAAGGAATCCACTCAATCACATCGTTATAAGATGTAGCCTTTAGTTGAAATTTTTTAATACAATCATCAACATCTGCATTACCACTTGTCCATCCTCGTATTGTTTTCTGAGGGTCACATGTTTGACACCAAACTGGCGATGTTAAATCGGTTGCAGTTTGCGCATTTTCCATTCTTTTTATCTCTAATAGAACCAAATTCATCAAATACTAATATATACTCATTTGTTGCAGTGTCATGAGTTAATCCATATACTTTATGTTCACTATTCTTTAATTGTACACATTCTTTAAACTTATTAAATATAAATATGAATTAAAATAATGCAACATACTATAGAACAATAACAATTTAAATATTTTATCTTACTTCATTTAACGTATCTAATAAATTTGGTGATTTAATTAACGTTTTAAGTTCCACAGCGTATGATGGTATACGTGACTGTATCCATTCATATTTATCTCCATTTACATATTTATCTGCATATCGTGTTCCATCTAACCACGTTGCTGAAAATACTGTTCCAAATTCCCCTTCACCAATCTCTTGAACATTATATAATCTATCATAAGGAATCCACTCAATTACATTATTATAAGATGTAGCATTAAGTTGAAATTCTTTAATACAATCATCAACATCCGTATTTCCACTTGTCCATCCTCGTGCTGCTTTCTGAGGGTCACATGTTTGACACCAAGCTTCAGATGTGTTAAATCGGTTGCAACCTGCACATTTTCCATACTTTTTATCTCTTATAGAACCAAATTCATCAAATACTAACATATACTCATTTGTTGCAGCGTCATGAGTTAGTCCATACACTTTGAAATTGTTATCCTTCAATTGTACATAATCTGTAAACTTATTAAATGTAAAAAAAAATGATTTAAATGAAACGATATATAGTGGAACAGCACAATAATAAATTAAATATTTTGTCTTACTTCTTTTAACATATCTAATAAGTTTTGTGAGCTAAGCATTTTAAGCTCAACTGTGCATGATTGTGTGCGTGACTGTGTATAACTATATTCATTTTCGACTTCATCATCATTACGATCTATATATCGTATTCCATCTAGCCAGGTTGCTAATAATTCATCACAATTATTTTGAATATTGTCTAATTTATTAAAAGGAATCCATTCGATTATGTCTTCATAGTTGATAGTTTTAAGTTGAAATTCTTTAATGCAATCATCGATATCTTTATTTCCACTTGTCCACCCCTGTATTAGTTTCCGAGGATCGCATGTTTGACACCAAGCTGGCGATGCGTTATATTGATTGCAATTTGCGCACTTTTCCATTAGAATTAAGAATTCTAAAATGATTTAATGTGTTACAGAGAAAGATTCAGATGTTATATAACACAGCACGTAGCACAAGTCATAACTGTATCGTTTAGTGAAACTCTAATTTAAATATTACAAACACAGTGCTATAAATTCACAATGTTTTTTTTGTGGACTAAGTTAAAATTATAGAATCGGTACTTGAAGAGGCAATCACAGAAAAACGTATATATCGGTTTAAACATGAGGAGTTCACATCGATTGAAATGATCAACGGATTATCTCACAAAGTGTTAAAAGCTAGTTGTAAAAATATTGGAAATATCGTTCTTAAAAGTCTGAAAGAAACTAAAGGTCTGGACGATAGTATTTATAAAGAATTTGTTAAAGAGGTATTGTATCTGGCTGCGATGCGATTTCCCTAAAGAATTTGTTAAAGAGGTATTGTATCTGGCTGCGATGCGATTTCCCTAAAGTCTTTTCATTCCCGACATTCGACTAAATTGTGATTGGTGCGGTCACTAAGAAAACCGAGTTTCTATGAACTATTTGAAGGGATTGTTCAGCCCTCTTCTTTAATATACAAGCCAGCAAACAAGTTCACAGAACAAGTACATAAATGTAAAATCATTTCAATTGAGTGAGTATAAAGAAAGAACGTTTAAAAATAAAATCAGCAAACCAAGTTTACAAAACAAGACATAGATACTTATTTACCATTACGTACAAATCATTTCATTCAGTGAATGAGTATAAAAAGCATTAATAATTTTACGAAATACTGAAAAAAAAACAGCAAAATAAGTTCACAAACAAGAACATAAAATACTTATTTATCATTATGTTGACCAAGCCGATGACATTCTTACACTTTATGAATGCTTACTTGTTGAACATTTTATTCTGAAACTTGGCCCTGACTTAATATTGGCCTTAACTTTGCGAGAGAAATATACAGAGATGTAACTTCTCGGTGAATGAAGAGCTGGAAAAACGGCTTTTAGGGAATCAGGCAGCAATTATTATATATTTTTTTGTATGAAAAATTTATTTTTATTAATTATTAAGTTATAAATTATGTGATGTGTAGCTTAAATTCTTGCAACGAGTTAGTTTCCATCCAAATATTGTTCGGTTTTATGGTGTTACCAAAGGTAAGTGATTCACGATATTGCAGTAATTATGAATTCAGTCAGCTCTTTTATATCGAACTGATGGCTCTAGAAGAACATAAAGGTTATATAGAAAATTACTGTTATTCTAAGAGCTCGTGACAACTTTTTAAATATTTAGAATTTGTATATCCACAGTTCATTATAAAGATTTTCGATATATCCGGAGCTGACTGTATGGCTTAAAGTATGCTTCTAATCATTGCCCTGACAATATTCTCACTAAAATTGACCATAAAGCAATGTTAACACTAAATCTTGTCAAGCTTAATTATATTGTCGGGGAAACAACAGGAATCTTAAACTGATTAAAACTAAATGTTTCCTACGATAATAGACCTATCTATTGAAAATTACTATATGGTCTTGGAATTTGCCAATAATGGGAACTTGCAAAAGTATTTAAAGGATAACTTTCTAAGACTCGAATGGGCCGATAAACTACGAATTGCAAAAGAAGTAACATTTGGCCTTAAGTTTTTGCATGAAAATAATATTATTCACCGAAACCTTGTATGGTAATTCTATAATAAATGTCGCAGATAATGCTGAAATTTTAGAGCCACTATTCTAAAATAAACTCGATTTTAAAAACCGAATCTAACCCTTAAAAAAATTTCATATTAAAATGGTCCAATTTCAGCATCATTAGCGGCAATAATTTTAAATAAGCAATTTATTAATATTTATTTACAATATTTATTTACAATAGGATACGAAAAAAATCTTAATCCATAAAGGAAAAATTAAGATCTTGGTTTATTCAATTACGAATAGCATCGATAACATACGCAGATCTTATGATGATGATGAAAGATATGGCGGTTTATCTTATATTGCTCCGGAAGTTTTACGTACAAAAATATATACATTCAGCGCAGATATATACTCCCTTGGTATTATTACCTACAATATTATGTTAGGTATATCTCCGTATATTAGTATCCGAAGTGGTTTGAGACCTGAATTTCCAGAACATATGCCAAAGCCGTTTATAAAGATGATGGACCAATGTTTGGACATAGAACCCGCTAAACGACCAGGTGTTGCCGAACTGATGGATATTATGAACAAACTATGTCATTTAGAATTACACAAAGATCTGCAAACAGAAATAAACATAAAATATAGCGAATCTATGTTATTTAGACAGCGTCCCTATATTCTAAATGACGCTGTAGGCAAATTTTTACAAGAGAGTATGTTAGAATGGGTTCCATATGAAAAGTTTGATGATATTAAAATAATTGATAAAGGTGGATTTAGCACTGTATATTCAGCTACATGGAATGAAATATACAGTAAAGCAAAAGTTGCACTCAAGTGCTTGCATGGTTCTCAAAACATTTCTGATTCCTTCTTGGAAGAGGTAATTTTATCCTTTATTTGTTTATTTTTAATTTATTTATATATTTTTTGAATATTATATATTTACAAAATCATGTTTGGCTTAGATTAAATTGCATCATAAATTTTCCAAAGTTACTTTATACGGATTAACACAAGAACCAAATACAAAAAATTACATGATGGTTTTACAATTTGCAGATAATGGAAATCTTCGAAATTATCTTATGGAAAATTTCAAAGAGCTTAATTGGGAGAAAAAATTATTTTTTTTTACGAAAGATAGCTAACGAATTAGATTTGATTCATAAAAATGGAGTTCTGCATCGGGATTTACATAATGGAAACATTTTAATACACATTGATAATTGTCCTTGCATTTCAGACATAGGATTGTCTGGTCCTGCCAATATGCGAAATGAAGGAAAAAACATCTATGGAGTATTACCATATGTTGCCCCGGAAGTCCTGTATGGAAGACCATATACGACAGCTTCTGACATTTATAGTTTTGGGATTATTATGACAGAAATTTCATCAGGAAGACCAGCCCATATGGAGGTTCCACACAATAATTGCCTTGCTATAGAAATACTTAACGGTTTGCGTCCTAAATTTGGAAGACAAACGCCAAAATTCTATATTGATTTGGCAAACCGATGTATGGATGCATACCCTTCCAAAAAACCGACAGCAAGTGAATGTTATGAATTGTTAAATTATAGAGAAATGGATATTTCAATAAAGAATGAATTTGAAGTTGCGGATAAAATAATTACAAATCAATCGAGTTCACAAACACATTCGGACGCTATATACGCCAGCCGACATCTTAGCGAACTCCTTAACTTAGAAAACTTTCCAAAACCTAAAAATTCATCCGGTAGGTTTTTCTGAATAATATTGAATATTGTACGTTTTACTGCCAATAGAATTATCTAAATTACTTTGTTCTTTAAGATTTAAATTACTAGGCGGTAAGTATATAGCAGATTAATAAAATAATGTACATATCCAACCGTTAATAAAATTCACTATTAAATATTATTCTATTTTAAATTACCAGACGGTAACGTAGTTAATCAAGAAATAATGTATACTTTTTATTAATCAATATAATTTCTATAATAAATATCACTTCTCTGTTTTTGCGTTCTGAATTACCAGGGAGTAAATCACATTTTTTATTTATAGAATGATGTACACGTTATATCGTTAATAGAATTCTATATTGAATATTATTTCTCTGTTCTTTTCAACTATGCGCTAAATTAACAGTTGTAAGTATATAATTTATAATTTATTAATAAATAATCCCGATCACTATGCCAAGATCATAGGGATTAATGAATAATATCCTGATTCATATGTAGATAAGCAAAAACTTCGTTTCCGCTAACTTGGATCAGGATATTATTATTACTAATGTGCACATTTTATCGTCAATCGAATTCTCTATTAAATTTACTTCTCTGTTCTTTCACTCACATGTTAATTACCAGTTTGTAAGAATATAGCTTATTCATAAAATAATGTACGCATTTTATCATCAATGGAATCTTTATTAAATATTACTTCTATGCTCTTCTACTTTTGTGTTAAATTACTAGATGGTAAATAGTGCTTATTCATAAAATAATGTACACATCCTATTGTTAATAGAACCCTATTAAATATTACTTTCTCCTACTGAATTTTAAATTATCAGACGATAAATATATAGTTTGATCATAAATAATACCACATTTTGTTGTCAGTTGAGTTCTCTATTAAATATTACCTCTCTGTTATTTCACTTAGATCTAAACGAAGATTGAATCTATTACAAGTTTTGGAGCAAACAATGTTAATAATCATTAATATTAAGATTTAACTGGTTGAAAAAAAATGTTGTCAAATGACAAAATTCGGCTTATTTTTTAATTTTAAAATTATATCTGCGTAACCTTTTAATTCCATTATTATCTTAGATTGTTTTTACTGCTGCTTGCAGTTTACCTAAATTTGTCGGTTCGACTAAGTCAAGTTTAGAAATTAATTAAACTAGCGCTATGGGTGGCGCGAATGCGCCACCCATCTTATACAGCATTTTTAACTACATTAACTACTGCAAAAAGTTGATATGATTTAATCATAAGTTACTATATTGAATTCTGTTACAGACTCATTTGCTACTCCAATCACCACAATAAATGATTAAGGCAGAATTAGCTCGCATTGGAATAATCGTAATTTCTATCGTAAAAATTCAGTTACAAACTTACCCTTATTCCCAGAGACAATAAATATGTTTAGGTTAAATTAGTTGCATTTGAAATTATTGTAATTTCAATAATAAAATACTATGAAAATTCCGTTACAAAACTTACCATTCTGGTGACTAAAGTGTGGGTTGAGTTAGTTTGTGTCATAATTTCTATCGTGATTTCTACCATGGGTTGGTGATAATTCTTTTACTGCACTTGCTATTCCGGTGCCACAGGAGTATTGTGATTTAACATTACCATAAAAACATAAAAACACTAAATGCAATATAGTTAGTTGGCTGATATGTACTAAATCATCATCTTGATTTACCATCGGTTATTGTGAAAAATTTTATACAAAGCATACCAACTCTGTGATTTTGGACCAATCAAATTTCAAGATCAGGTGTAACGTAAACAATCGAAGCGAACCATTTTTTACAAAAAAAAAACAGAAATAACACGAAAGTTTAATTAAGAAACTACCTTCTGCGGCTTAATTAAAAATACACCTCGTGAAATTTTACTGATAGAACTTTATTGTTCTAACTCTAACCTTAACCTAACCCTAACCCAAACTACAATGGTTTATTCTCAGGGGGACAATTTTTGTGGGTGCGCTACCTAAGTCAACTCAGGCTATATAGAAATTCTGTAAGGCCACACAAAGTTAATTTTTCGTTTTGCATAACTGCTGATCCAATTTTTCAAAAACTATTTTTTTAAATTTCAATTGTGCCAATTATTACATTTTTGCTATTTAATTTTTTATCCAACATTCTGATTCCATGTTATGCAAACCGAAAAATTAACTTTGTATGCCCTTAGATGTGAACATGAGCATATTAATCTACAGTAGATTAAAAAAAAAAAAATATGGCCCACTGACTGAAATTTTGGAATACCATGTTATCAAAATAAAAATTAACTTTGTGTGGCCTAATACTTACACCAACTATCAGACGTATTACTGATGGGTGAGTATAAAAATTAAAGCATTTGCCAAGAATATTTCATAATGTAAATTCACTAAATAAGTTATGCTTTATATAATTGCATAATATACCAAATTAAATAAGAGTGTAAGTATAGATTTGGTTATTTAATTTACTCTTTAAATTGAGCCAAAGAATTCATGCTAAATAATTCGGCCAATCAATTTACCAGTTTGTGAGTAAGATGAAATAATTGCATATATTGTTAGATCAAATTTTACAACGAATTATTAATTCAAACGATTATATAAATAGCTTAATTAGCCTGTGAGTATGAACACTGATAATTTGCATACGTTTTATAGAAATTAGAAAATAATCCAATATTTAAATATATAACTTGCACAAAACCCCTAGGATGTGAGTAACGGACTAAATATATATTAATGGTTCTAATTATAAATAAGTATTAAGCATTCCTTTACAATTTCATCAAGCAAAGCTATAGAGAAAACTCTTTTCCGTACACCCCTGAAAATCACAAAACACAACAAACAAAAGATTTCATCGGTGGAAAAGAGCACCCTTCGCATAATAACTAAGCTTAATTAAGTATTAACTAGACATAAATTGTCTGGCTTCCCTTCACAATGTCCAATATAAAGCAAAGTCGAAGTCGAATCACCTGTACACTTTCTCCTGCTTTAAAACCATTGCCGACTATGTCGGCAACACAAGATTCTAGTATCACCAACATGGACACTCAAGAAGAGGACGATAACCGTACTTCTATGCAAATAGACGACTACAACATGCAACAAGCAACAAAAAAATCTAAAGCTGAGATTTCACCACCTGTTGCAGTGCGGCCAGGAACCCCTCCCCCCAATAAAAGTGTCGAAGAAAATTCGGATGTTTCTTGGAAATCTGTGTTGACCCCGAAAAATTCACCTATGACGTCAGCTCACCTGCCAATCAAAACAAACCCTACAAATTTCCCAGGACCCGCATCAGTACCCATTACATTTTCCTACGATAACCCCTATGTGTGTCACAAGGCCACAACAACAACCCAAACCAATCAACCGACTGTGGGAACACAGGCCCCGAGCCACCAACCGGAATCAAACACCTCAATCGACCTAACGACCTTAACAACCTCACAAAACGACCCATCTCAACATGCGTTCACCGACAAAGACTTCTTCAACTTCGATATCAATACCATTGAAATCAATAAACGACACCCATTGGCTGACCCTACGAATAAACAACAGGACATAGACATGGAGATTGTTTCGGACTCTACTATTGAATCGGACCACCTAGAAACGACACCTTCAAAGGCCAATAACATACAACTAGAACCAAATACAACCCCTAGGCTCACCTACAGCACAGTAGCATCAGGAAAAAAAGTTTCTTCTACTAACCGGAAAGTCGACAGAGGAAGCTTAAATGAATGGAAAGAACAAGTCAGAATGAATTACGAAATCAAAAGCAAGCCCAGAGGCTTGATAACTTCAATGAAGAAATCTGGAACATAGATAAAATCACAAAGATCCTATATTCAAAGGAGAATCTCATGGAATTTACGAGATACAAACTGGACACTATACCAACCAACATCCGAATTCCCACAGCTATTAATGCGAAAATTTACCATAAGGATACTGCATTCTTTCGTTCTTTTACCAGGACAACTGCAGCCCAAGCCCCACCAAATTGAATTTACCACTCTCTTGAGCAAGGCTACAGACCGATACAAAAGACTACATAATATACCCATGACCAACAAAACCAACCGTGACCAAATTTTTTTTGGCCTCCGTCAAAAGATCGCAATTGACTATTTGAAAAATTTAGACTTTCTTGAATTAAATGACCACGAAATTACTAGCTGGTTGTTTTACCTGTTGGGCTTTGGCAAACTAGAGAAACATGTCGACTTCGGGGTAGCCCGTGCAACAATAAATAGTGTTATTAATGAAGCAATTACTCCCCTTCCTGACAAACCAGAAGATATTCCTGAAGATATCCATACGATTCTACCCTTTCAATTACCAATAGATGATCACCATAATACGCGACAAATAGTCAGCACACTCTGTCTAATTTTTTCATTCTAACGCCTTCCGGAATCTTACTTTTTGCACATACGCATACCATTACCCGCCTACCCCGCAGAGTTAACCTCTGAAATAACTAACCACTTCCCAATTACCGATTACGATGAACTTCACTCCCTCTCAGAATACTGTAGGGAATTGCGCAAATACTACATATTCAAAGAATTACCTCTCTTATATTTTGACTTACCTGCAGTCGAGACCAAACCTCATCTTCCAGTAACCCCACAAGAACTAAATAAAGAAATCTGACACCTGTTCCCCTTTGTAGCCAAGAATGAAACTGAATTCAAACGACATATTGAAATCTTAAAAGAATACTATTACTTTAAAAGACTTCCAAATGACTATATTCGTTAAAGGCGTCGCTTACTGAAAAAGCCATCAGAACTAAAACTAAACAAATACTCTTTTCCTCTTACGGACCTGCCTACGGTACAAAAATTCATTGCCGAAATGGAAGATGAATACTACATTCCCAAACCACTCCTGACCGAGTACTCAGAAATTAATTTCACGAAAAAACCTGAACTCCTATGGGACTTCAGAAAAATCCAACAAATTAAACTGAATATACCTATCGCAGACCCTAGAGAATTGGTAGCGACTGCTAGGAAACTATGAAAATTCTACTTCTTCCGCCAAATACCACAAATATGGATTAGAATCCCCAAAAAGGAACAACACCAATCTCTTAATAACAAACCAAAATTACCCGCTAACCTCCATTCACTCAAGGAATCAATTGCTAATACAATACCTGAT
>QKWP01000908.1:147953-162398 GCA_003550325.1 Gigaspora rosea | reverse complement strand
CTTGACATCACCCCCAAAAATTCCTATACAACCGATTTACGACACTAATTAACGATATACCCACAATCCAACTGATCAAAATATTACTAAAAGGAATACACAAAATAATGATCGACATTCTTTGGCATAACCAACAAAGAATCCAGATATGGGAATCTCACGTGGACAATATTGACTGGGATTCCACCCTCGAAACACTGATCTTCAATGATAAACCTAAAGCACTCTACACTAACCCTGCCCTATCCAACATCAAGAATTTTAAAATCAAATTAATAGCCGAAGAACTCCCTACTCACCTTCTCTTACATCTCCGTAACCCCAACAAATATCCAAACCACTTTTGTCCTAGATGTTACTCCACCTCAGAAGACTACTCCCATTTACTAACCTGTGTTTCCAACCACTTTACTTTCAATACAGAACTCAGAAGAATCCTAATTAAAATAGCAGAAGAAAAGAAACTACTACTCGAAAATCCTGAAGAGTTCATCTCTAACTATACATTTCTACACATCAACAAGAACATTTCTATCAGTATCATAACAGAACGTACTATTGCCCCTTTCAAGTCTCGACACCACAAAAAGAAACTCTCCCCACTACTACACCACAGAATAACGGAATTTATATACAAAGAGATTTGGATACCCTCCAGAATGTCCTGACATTCATAGGCAGTCCCTCTCCCCCCTATTAACACCACCAACCATGATCAAAACCCTCCCACCCACGCCACTCTTTATTAAACAAAAAATCGACAAATTCATTCTCACTAATAACTTTTCTATCAATAACATCCTTTCTGAAAACTAGAGGTCTGCGGCCATTCTAGTAAAGAATAAGGCCAAGAGTAAACCCTAGCTCTTACCTCTACTTCCCTTTAGATTAGTAATTCCTACATGTAATAAAATAAGTAAAAAAAAAAAAAAAAAAAAAAAAAAAAAAAGGAAAGACCCCCCTTTAAAAAAAAAAAAAAAAAAAAAACAATTTCATCAAGCTTGTAAGTACTAAGTTCTAATATAGTGTCAATCAAGTATTGACAGTAAAATTTATTGTCGCGCTTAATTAATCCATATATTAGCAAAAAGTAAGTTCGATTATGTATATAGTATTCATGTATTGACTTTAAAATATAACTTTTCGCACTTAAATTAATCCATTTATTAGCAAGTAAGTTCTATTGCATACATTAATTATTAAATTAATTTTCAACGATTAATACTAAATAATTCTTCAAATTGACGTGTAAATTGGTCAGTTTGTGAGTATAAATTTAATTATGAGCTTTAATATTCGTTTACAGACTATAGTCAACTATTAAATAAATAACATCAACATTAAGCGGGTAAATAATTTGATAATTTCTTAAAGTATGATCATTGTTAATCAGATTAGGCCAGACCAAATTGATTCTTTGTTTAACATAACATAAAATAACTGGAAGAGGGGGTGGGGCATTGAAAAAACACAAAAATAATAATACTGCAATTTTATTGGTTGATTTTACATATATTAGTTATATAAAATTTAAAAAATTGAGAGGGGGCAAATACTATTAATTACTATTAATGTGTATTGGACTTATATAAATTTTAAAAAATAGGTAGGGAGGGGGGTCATGTTAAACAAAGAATTAAATTGGTCTGGCCTTATAAATAAGAACTTATAAATATCGAATATAGCATTAAGTGAGTATAAAGTTCAATTATGTAAATCCACTTTTAAATTTGAATTTCAAACGAATATATAAATTGCCTCAACAATTAGACTGTGAGTAGATTGCTCGATTACGGAATATTAATTTTTTTTCTCCATTGAATTATTTCTAAAGAATGCTTTCAATAATTCGTGTCACCTACTAGGGAGTAAGTTAAATCACACATCACACATATCACAAATATTTTAGTGTTAAATTTCAAATGATCGTTAATTAATTAATCATTTTTAGTACTTGAGTATTATCTTTATTCATTTACGTATATAATGCTAAATAAAGCTTCAAATAATTATAAATTTAACTATTTACAGTGAGTAAGTATAAAATACACTATTATATATATTCAAACGTTAAATATTGGTGTTAAATAATGTTTCATCGAAAACATAAATTATATTAACTACAGTGCGTAAATAGTAAGTTAGGTTGCTTATATTATTTAAATCGAATGCAAGATTAATTTCGTTCATAAACTACCAGGATGTAAGTTTGGATGTGGATATTAAATTTATAATTATACTAGAAAGTAAGTTCAAATATGTGCTAAGATTTGTTAAATCAGAATATAATATTAACATTTCAAACGATTAAGTAATTATTAGGGAGTAAGTCGGAATGCATTATGTGTTCATTATATAAATAAAATTCACAATGAATTATACTTGTCAAATATTAGGATGTAAGTTTAAAAACTTTTTATGTTATGAATTTACAATGAATCATTCATAATTTATAATTCGTAATAGGTTGTGAGTACAAATTCGAATATTTACAAATCTATTTAAAATATATGCTATATAATCATCAAATGATTGTAGAATGTAAGTGAATAATATTTTATTCGATTATAAATAGCTGCCAAGTCGATGCTAACTAATACTTTAAACCTTTACATCTTAGAACGTGAGTGTAAAGTTCGATTAAAAGATATTAATTTATAAACAGAATTTATAATTAAACAAATATATAATTTGTACAAACTTTATAATAGACTGTGAGTATAAATTTCGAACATGCACGTACATTTGTTCATGATTATTAATGTCAATATTTCTTTAAATAATTAATGAATTTCAAAGTTTGTGAGTAAGGAGTTCAGTTCGCTATGCACAAATATCTTTTCAATCATAATTTAACAGTGTACTATTGTTAATTAATAATAAATTATCAGGAAGTAAGTTTTGAGCGCTTTGTTACTTTCAGAATTTGCAATGAAAATAATTTTTAAAAATGGTTCAATTATTTATTACATTAACAAACAGGGCGTGAGTATTAAGTTTGATCCTCAACTTGTTAAATCGGATCTTTATTTACTGAAACATATAAATATTAATTAAATTTACCAGAAAGTGATTATAAAGGTCGATTATATGAGTGCCACTAAGGGAAAATATACCATGAGCATTCAATTATATTTTACAATCTATTTAATTTACTAGGATTATGTTTGATACATAATATAATTAAAAGCCCATGACAGGTATTTCCTTTGCGGCATTTATATAGTGATTAGTTAAATTAATTAATTATATTATCATATCAGCTACGGAGGGTATAAAGCTCGACTACATTCGTTTTATTCGTGTAACTAAAATTTAACAATGGAATAGCATTAAATGATGTTTCGAACGATTACGTTAATTATTCGTAAGTGAACTAAATGTCTTAATATATCTTGCAATGAATAATTACTAATTTATAATTATATGCTTAATCTCAAGGTCCAGTCAGTGAGTGTAAAGTTCAACTGTTTAAATCGCTTTTTATTAGAATAATATTTAAGTTAATTATTTGATTGCTAAATTACATAAATTATCACATACCAGTGATAAGTAAGTTCAAATATGTATTACAGTAATTTGTTGATCTTTAAGTTTGAATTTTTAAGTTAATTATTCAATTACCGAAATTATTTAAATTATATTGTCTACCAGCGATAAGTGAGTATAAAGAAAAGCGCATATGTTGGTTCAGAACTTCGCAGTAATTTTTAATTACATTATTGGTTGCAGAACGTATGTTCGAATATGTATTGATTTGTTGCTCTTATTAAATTTGAAATTTTAACATGTAAACTATTTATATATTATACTAATTAGAGAAATGTAAGCGTAATGCTCGACTATTTATTTCAGAATTTCATAATGTATTATTAATGAATATTACATAAATAATATTGATTACTAGGATGTGAGTATAGAGTTCATTCATTTAATTACTATATTGAATAGATACTGTCAGGCTAATACTTAATAAATTGCATAATTGTTAGGTGGTGTGTATAAATAAACTCATTTTTAGATCAGGAACTTGTCATAAATCGATATTAAATTATTTAAATGGTATTTATACCAACTACTAGGTTGTGAGTATAAGCATAAAGTTTGTATACGTATTCACTAGTGCGTAGGTATTAAGTTCGACGATATGTCATGCTCGAAGTTGGCCCTCCTAGAGTTGCAAATTGTAATTTTAGTATTTACCAACTTTATACATGAAATTTATTTATTTATTAATAAAAAATTTTTCAATAAAAATATTTATAGAAGGTACGCAGGTTTGAACAAGTATAAGGAATTAACAATAAATTAAAGTGCAAATTATTTAATTACATATATTATCAGAGAGTGAGTATTAAGTGTGATAAAATTATTTATTATATTAAATTAGTGCTAAGTAGTTTATCAAATTAATAATAGAGTGTAAGTACAAGTTTTGATTGTGTGTTAAATCAGAATTTACGAAGAAATTCCTCTAAATTACATAAATTTACATAAATTACGTAACTACAAGTTTGTGAGTATTAATTTTAATTAATACATGCGTCATTGATCTGAATTAGATATGAACATTAATTATTTTACAACAATTACTAGCGAGTAAGTATAGTTCGATTAAGTGTATTCATTAACAATAAATTTATTAATATGAATTAAATCATGATTTACTAGAGAGTGAGTTACATTTTCGTCATGGCTAAGCTGAAAATGACTGATGCTGAAAATTGGTCCTAATATAATATTTGGTCCCATCTTTTGGATTTCTTTTTTGGATTGGACTAGATTATGTACTTAATAAAGTGAATTTTAATAAGGTTTCTAGCTTCAAACAGAGACCTAATTTTCAGCATCAGCCGCGACTTTAATTCATTCAACAATATTAATCATGTGACCCATTTATAGTTTGAGTATAAAGTTCTATCGCTATTTGGTATATTCATTTAGTATTGAAATTTTTATAAGTTAACTATGCAACTGCTAATTCCTTTTTTACTAGTGTGTGAGTATGGCGTTCGATTACTGATGAGCGCCACCAAATGAAAACATGGAATTTATCGATTTTAGATTTTCATTTCACGGAAAACGAGATCCGAATTTATCTGCACAATCCCATGATCAACCTATATTTCTTTTACGATTTCTATCCGTTTGAAATAATAATTTGATTTGCACTCTAAATTATATCAAATAAATATTTGAAATTAATATTTCCATGTTTTCATTTTCGGCATTTACTGTACGTTGGAATTTAGTATCAACAATTTAAAATAATTATATTTAAATGTTGCTGGATTATCAGAGCGTAAGTATAATCTATGTATGCAAATTAATTAATGTTATAAACTATGATATTAATTTATATACTTACAGGGAGTAAGTATAATTGCCTTATTCATGCTTTTTCAGAATTTCCTTATGACCTAGCGCTAAATAACATTTTAATGAAATAAATTATACGAAATGATAGTTTGTGAGTATAGATGATTATTCAAATACTCGAAAATAAGAATATTTAATGCTAAATTATACTCTGCCTATATTGGTTACAAGTTTGTTAGTATAAAATTTTATTACTGTGCTCATTTGTTAAATTATATATTTTAGTTTAATATTAATACGTAACAAATTCATTACTCAATTGGTTAAATTATCAGGGAGTGAGGCATCAAATTTATCCATTTGCTAAATCCAAATTACATGCAAGTTAAAGCTAAATAATACAATAATTTATGATTGCATAAATTATTAGCAAGTAAGTTTGAATAATCAATAACAATTAGTTAAAACTAAGAATTGTCTCTACGAATACTCAATCGACAACTAAAATATTCTACAAGGGAGTGGGTGTTAGTTTTATTTTTTAAAATTATAATTCTACGTCGAATTAATATATTTCATTATCAATTTCCAGTGCGTGAGTATAGGGATGTTATTGGTCCCAACTGGTCCCAACTGGTCCTAATTCAATTGTAAATTTTTATAATGATTTTTTCCTTATGAGCTTTAAATAAAAGTTGTACAAAATAAGATTCTTTACATATTTGCTTAGTACATAAAAGTGTTAAAGTTTCTTCAAAATTTAGAAATCTTTAAAATATAAAATTTTAGGACCAGTCCTAGGACCAGGTCCTAAATTTGATATTTTAAAGATTTTTAAATTTTGGAGAAACTTTAACACTTTTATTTATTAAGCAAATATGTAAAGAATCTCATTTTGTACAACTTTTATTAATAGTTCATAAAGAAAAATTATTATAAAAATTTACAATTTAATTAGGACCAGTTGGGACCAGTTGGGACCAATAACATCCCTACGTGAGTATAAAGATTGTATGCATTGTTTAAATCAGCAATAATAATCAAATAATTACATTGGCTATTAGGGAGTAAGTATAGGTCTAATTTATTTGCAAAATTAGAATTTAATAACGAATTTAGTGCTTAAAATCTTCAACCTATTTACATTAATTGCCATATTGTAAGTGCAAAATATATATAATCATTTACTAGAATATTCATGACGTAATAATATAATTATATCAACTATCAGGAAGTTCGTATAAAGGCTGATTAGTTATTGAATTTTAATTTTGCGACAAATGATTACTAAATCGTACTTAATTATAAGATATGCCAATTTAGAGTAAGTATAAATTCGGATACATAAATCTAAATTTTAATTATGATAATGTTATTTCTAAATAATATTTTAAATGTTTTATACTTATTTAGCGAGTAAGTATAAAAATCGAAATCATTAAATAAATAGGTTATGATATAGTATTAAATTAACTTAACGATGTCTAAATTTTTCAGTTCGTGAGTATTAATTTGAATTCCAACATTAAATGAATTAATGATGCAATAATTAAATAAAGTATTTATTATCAGAGGGTAATTTTGAACACAAGAATCTTTTGGTAAATCAGAATTTCTAACGATTTACACTTAATAAATTATACAAATGCCAGGCGGTAAGTGTGAAATTTGAATTCGCGTTTTCATTTTAACTATAAATTAGCTCATAAATACTTTAATTGTTTTGCTGTTTCAAGTTACCAGTTTGTAAGTATAAAATTTGAAACGCTGATTATTGACCATAATGAATCCTTCCACAATGTGTTTGATTTTATCAATTCTTAATTTTATCAACTACTAGGACGTAAGTATGAGAATTTATAATCATGATTAAGTAATATATATTATGATTTTATTAAAAAATGTATTTACTCCAGTGGGTGAGTATAAATACAGCTTTCATATGCTTATTTGCTAACATTAGCTCTTAAATGCATATCATAACAATTGCATAATTACCTTTTCAGTATGTGAATATAAGCTCGATTTTTATATTTATCGATTAAATCTTGCAAAATGTTTCTAAAAAAATGATCTATTAGGAGGTAAGAAATTCAATTACACATATTCATCCGTTAATTCATTAAAGATTATTGCTAATCGTATTTTAATAACATAATTTATCAGTTCGTGAGTATTATTGCGCATTAATCAAATTTCAAAGTGAATTATTGATTAATATATTTCATTATATTAGGAAGTAAGTTTGAATACCATCTTCACTTAAATTCGGGTTTTGCGCACTATTTCTGGATAATATTTTGAACTTATTTCTTTATTTCAACCTGCATCAAACTGTCAGAACGTGGGTATAAAGTTCGACTTATATATTTAGATTTTAGCAATGAATGTAAGATAAACAATATTTATTTTATTTCTCAAAATCAACTACAGCGTGTATGTATATCGATTATAGATACTCTTTTGTTAATAACACGATTTAATATGTTAAATAATATATCAACAACAGGATGTAAGTATGACATATGACTTTTGCTAAATTAGGACTCGCAATGGGATAGCTATTAAAAAATTACATCGAATTACTAGTGTGTGAGTATAAACTCGATTATGAATTTGGATTTTGCATTAATGTTTACTTATTTTGTCTAAAATAATTACTAAATTGCATATAATTTCCAGAATGTGGGTATAGATTCCATTATTTTATAATAGAATTTTATTATTAAATGGTACTTTAATAAATAATGTAATTTTAACAATTGCTAGGAAGTATGTTTAAATAACTTATTTATATATTTCATCATTTCACTATGATTTATTAAATATTTTTAACAAACAATTTTATAACTTATCAAATCTTAGTTTGTGAGTACAAGTCTAATTACTATTGCTGTATTGTTCTAAATATAAATTTCTTATAAATTTGTAACTAAACTTCGTATGAATTATATTACCAGATGGTGAATATAAATGTTTAAATACATATTTCATTTTCCGAAAGCGCAAAAATTTGATTAAAATAAATTATGTATTATCGTAGGCAGTAAGTTTGAATACATATATTTTAATGAATTTTTACAGATAATGTTCAAATATTACATAAAATGTCAACATCTAGAGAGTGCGTATAAATTCTATTGTGTATATTTATTCATAATTCAAGCGATTATGCTAAATAATGCTACGACTATCAGCAAGTGAGTATGAATTTATTATACAAAATATTTATTTTCACAAAAGATTAATGCTAAATAATTCTTTGAATAATAATTTCTAGTAAGTAAGTATAGAGTCTTATTTTGATAAGTAAAAACAATAAATTATTTCTGAAATATATTTATATCAAACTATCAGCGAGTAAGTATATTCTATTTATATATATTTTTGTAAATAGATTTAACAAATAATTTACAATTTAAATAAACTTATCAAACTACTAGACGGTAAATATTAAGTTCTATCTCAGTTTTTTTTTGTTTATTAATTTAATAATCCTAATAATGAACTATTAGCATGTGAGTAGCAAAATCCGATAAATTATTACTATATTATTCTATATCAATTTATGAGTTCAAGCATTAACCTCAAAAAATATTGTATCAATTAGCAACGAGTATTTTAAATCTAAACATTTGTCAATTAATTGATAGTAACGAGTAAGTATACCTATTCATAAATCAGAATTTTTTCAATCAGTGTCAAATAATATTTACAAATTATATTCATCAGAAAGTAATTATAATATATATTTCATCTGCTAAAGCGATTTTAAATTAACAAATATAATTAATACTTAAATTATTTTAACTACTAGCTTGTGAGTGTATCATAGCTTAATATGAATTTTTCAATTTGTTTCAATCAAAACATTAACATCGAATATTTTATACACAGCTTGTAAGTTTGGCTACTTTCGTTTATTCTCAATCAACAATTTTAATGATATAATAATTCAAATTATAATGTTATTCTAGAGCGTAAGTTCAGTAGCATATAGTCATAATGAAGGCTATTTGAAATTATAATTTCGTTTAATGGCTTTTGTGGAATTTAAGTTCAATGGGGTCAAATCCAGAATTTATACTATTACATTACTGTACAAAAAAAAAATATTATTTGTCGGTTTATAGACACGTGACTTATTGAAATCTCAATATGAAACGAATGCCTGATTGTTTTTTTTTTAACTCCAGGGAGAGCCCTTGGAGGTTGGATACTAAACGAAAATATAATTTCAAACCGTCTAAAAATATGTTACTAAGCTCGCTTTAAATTATAAATAAATTATTAAAAAAAATTTATATTAAATCATCAGCATGTGAGTGTAATAAGGTTTAACATATATTAGATTATTTATAATGAATTACTACAAATCATTGCGTTTAATATTAGGAAGTAAGTATACATTATATTATAAAATCAATAAATTAGTATTAATATTTTTACATATTAACAATTATATCATTAAATTGATGATTAGAAAGTAAGTTAAATATCTGTTAACTTATAAATATTCATAATTCCCAAATATTTATAATTATTTTATCAGAATGTAAGTAAAATTTCTATTGCTCAAATTCATATGTTAAATTTAAATAATTTATTGTTAAATAATATTCTTAATTTTAAGAATGTGAGTAAAGCTAGGTGATTTAAATTTATTGAATAATTTATGATTATTGCTTACTGTCGCATGGTTTACGGTGACACCCTGTACTTAGTACGGGGCATGCAGATAGATAATGAGTTACCTAGTGAAACGATGAGTGCCATTAAAGACCAACAATACATTTCGAACGACTCACGTGATGACGCTTTTGGGCAGAATCATAGCGGTGATCGTAGTGTTGGGCCGCATTATTAGGATCGGGTATGGCAGGTACCGTGATCAATGATCATCGTAACAATAGAGGGTTAAAGGTTAATTAAGTAAAAGTATATTAATAATAAGGGTCACACGAAATATGTAATCATAGTTTGGGTATAAATAAGAAAATGTAAACAAAGATGAGAAGTTAGTCTCTTTGTACGAAATTAATAAAGAAATGATTAGTACAAAACTTACCAAAGTGGAGTGTTTTAGTGCTGTCTCAAGTGCCAAGCGAGACAAATTGTGTACAAACGTTTGAGTTAGATATTAGTTCCGGTGAGACTATTTACCACATGTCAGAGTAGGACCTGGGTAAAAGAAGTACCTTTCGCAACGAAAAGTGAAAATTCAAAGCAAGTAATTGACGAAAGATTGATAAGTAATTTCAACAAAAATAACATTAAAACTGTCGAAATAAGCTTGAGAAGGAATAATTTCAATAGCGAAAATAAAAAAAAAAGAAATAAAATATATATATAAATAGTAAAATACAAAACGTTATAATCTTTGTAAAAGTAATCAACTATGTCAACTCATGATGCTATTACGAAGCCATTTTACCACAGCTGTGAAGACGAAGATATAGAAGATTTTCTTTTCGATTTCGAAATGTACGCTGAATCAAAGGACTGGGACAACAATAGAATGAAAAAGGTGGTTGGATTGCACGTGTCCGATAAGGCAAAGATATGGGTGCGTGGACTAATGAAAGCTTCGACGAATTGGGGTGACCTAAAGACTAACATGGTAAAGGCTGCCAAAACCAAGTTTCATGTGGAAGAAAAGGTCGCAAGGTTGATAAGGATGAAACAGGAGGAAAACGAGTCAGTTGTTGGTTACAATAATAGATTCGAATCATATGCTTTTACAATTAAGGATGAAGTTCGAGATAGGGAGAAGCGAAAGTGGTTTATTGCTGGACTAAGGAAGGAATATCGAACGAAAGTCGAGGAACATTATCCAGCTGATTATGGTGAAGCAAGAGGCTTAGCTATAAAAATTGAAAGGTATAATAAGGACAATGAATTCGATGCAAAAACAGCAAGTAAAATGTTATTGGAGGAGACAAATGAAGGTATCAAAGCTGACATTGATGAATTAGCAAGTGCAATGGAAGCATTGAAAATGTCTCGCATGGAAAAGAAACCTGATACTGATATACAAGAAATAAAGGATGCAGTAAAGGAATTGGCGAAAACCATGAAAGATCTTATCAACAAACCCGGAAAACCACTTAATGAGCGAAATTCTGTACGATGTTACGTATGTCAAAAAGATGGTCACATATCACGTGACTGTCCCGAAAAGGACTCTAGAAATTGATCAGAAAATTGGCGAAATAAGGAAAAGAACTTCAATAAAGAGAATGAGTCACAAAAGAGGCCCGACGTACGACTTGTAGATATCTCCAATAAGGGATCGAAAAGTGAGGATGAATTTTTGGTGGTCGAGTTAGTTGATGATAACGAAATGGATTTGGCAAATGTGAGAAACTTAGGTAAAAGAAAGCAAGAGGATGTGGTGGCTGAGACATCTAACAAAAAGGGAAGGACCCACAAAGCTTTGGAGATAAGACAAGAAGAATTAATGACCTATCAAAAAGGAAATAATAAAGAATCAATCATGTATATACCACTTACGGATTTGACGAAAAATTTTGATATTCTAAAAACCGTGGCTGTTCTTAAACTCACCATATCACTTGGGCAATTATTTAAATGGTCACCAAAAGCAAGAGGTGAAATTATGAAAGCACTGACTCAGAAAAGAAAAGATTCCGATATAACAAATACGGATGTTAGAATAAGGTTTATACAAGGGTGTAAAATGCAGGAAAATATGAATGAAATTGTACCTATTTGGCCTGTGGTGATAAACAGAGAATTAGTAAGTGTATCAATCGACCCCGGCTCTCGTCTAAATCTTATGCATGTTAATTATGCAAAGAAAAGAGGATTGACATGGCAAAGAGCGTACAGAAAAGGAAGGATGGCTGATGATAGATTGAGCGAATTTACTGGATATATACCTCAAGTGAAGGTAGAAATGGAAGGTGTGGTGACTAATCAAAGCTTCTACATAATAGAGTCAGCAAGTTTCGATGTACTTTTAGGGATGCTATGGTTAGCGGGGGTCCAGTATAATTTATATTGAAAGAAGAATGAATACTGGTGTACAGTGTCTTCCGAAAGTCGAGAATTATCGTTCATCGTCTCTGTTGTGCCGAGGAATTGGGTTGAAAGATGCAATAAAAATGATGATGATGAGTCAGATAATTATGATGATGAGGATGAAATTAATCAGATAACGGCGGTACAAAGATTTCAGATCATTGTAAATAATAAGGAAGTCTTTGGAGATAGAGATGAACAGACAAGAAACAAAATTGAACGAGACCAATCACGTGATCGACCAGCATCGGAAGTTAAAAGTCGACCTAAGATATCAGAGTCGGTGGTATTACGAAAACTGACAATGGAAAATATAAAACTACTGAATTTTGGGCCTAACCTCTCATCGAAAGAAAAGGATTATGTGACAGGTCGGTTAATAAGTGATGTTTCTAAGGTGTTTGCCTTCAATCATTCTGAATTGGGTCGCACCGATTTGCTAGAATATGAAGTAAGGACCGGTGGCGCAGATATACCCCATATGAGATTGAGGCCAATTAGAATTAATAATCCAGAGAAGGCACAATTGTTTGAAGATCACTTGAAGCAAATGATTTAGTATGGGTTGTTGGAAGAAGGAAATGGACCGTATGCATACCATTGTTTTCCGGTGGACAAAAAGGAAGGTGGAACTGATCGAATTCGTGCTGTTAGAAATATGAAGCCATTAAATAAACACATTATCAAGGACAGTTATCCACTTCCTATAATCAGAGATATTTTTGCAAGAAGCAGCAGGACATGAATGGTATTCAAGCGTCGACGCATTCAAGAGATATTGGCAGATACGAATACGCGAAGAGGATCGAGATAAAGTGGCAGTGTCGACAATGTTAGGAGTTTTACGATATACAGTGATGTGTATGGGCTTGAAAAATGCGAGTGAAACGTTCCAGCGGCTGATGGACCTGGTTCTAAAAGAAGAAAAATGGCGAAAGGTAGCTGCGGCATATCAAGATGACGTGGGGTTGTGGACTGATGGTAATTTGAAAGACCACGTGGATTTGTTTATTGAATTGGCTAATACTTTTGAAAAGGCTGGGCTTATCTTCGCGACTAAGAAATGTTATATTGCATTCAAAGAACTCAGCATGTACGGTTTTATTGTAAGCATAAAGGGAATTAAAGTTGACACAAAAGGTCTAAAAAGGATACAGGACTGGCCAGAGCTGAAGAATTGTAGCGAAATAAGATCATTTCACAGAACCGTAGGGTACTATCGTCGGTTTATTAGGAATTTCAGCAGAATAGCACAACCATTGACAGATTTGATAAGAAAGGACTGTACATTTTATTGGGAGAAGGATCGGAAGGAGTCGTTCAAACAATTAAAAGAAAAGCTGTTGGAAGATATGGTCTTAAAAGGACCCGATTAGGGAAGCGCGAAAAAGGGGATAAAGCCGTACTATCTGTATACGGACGCGTGTGACATCTCAATCGGTGCGGTCCTGGAACAAGAAGATGAAGAAGGAAATCTAAGGCCTTTATCGTTCGACTCAAGAAAATTAAATAAGCACGAACTCAGCTATACAGTTACAGAGAAAGAGTGCTTGGCAATCGTATTCGGTTGTAATACAAACGAGCGATACATTGGTGGTACTGTCTTCAATGTTTGGGTGGATTACCAAGCACTCGAGTGGTTGTTCAATAAGGCGGAGTTGAAAGGAAGGTTAATGTGTTGGGTTTTAGCGCTATAGGAGTTTGAGTTTAAAGTACGTTATAAAAGTGGTAAAAGGCATGGTAATGCTGATGGAATGTCGAGGTATCCAGTAGACTGTAAGGAAGTGAACGGTGATGACGAACGTTTTGTGGAAGAACTAATTATGTGTGTGGATAGTTATAACAACAAGGAAAAAGATTTGTTGTGGATAAAAGGATACCTTAAGGAATTCGAATGGGCGAGTGACATAAAAGCGACCGATTTACCTCAATTACGGAGAAAGATGAGACGATACTGCATCATTGGGAATAATTTGTATAAAAGAGCGAAAGGTGGCGTTCCACCTAAGCGTGTCATCTTCGAAGAAGATGAGAAATATCAAATAATAGCTGCAAATCATCGAGGAACCGCAGAAGAAGAGG
>QKWP01000908.1:100812-147343 GCA_003550325.1 Gigaspora rosea | reverse complement strand
GAAGCAAGAGGCTTAGCTATAAAAATTGAAAGGTATAATAAGGACAATGAATTCGATGCAAAAACAGCAAGTAAAATGTTATTGGAGGAGACAAATGAAGGTATCAAAGCTGACATTGATGAATTAGCAAGTGCAATGGAAGCATTGAAAATGTCTCGCATGGAAAAGAAACCTGATACTGATATACAAGAAATAAAGGATGCAGTAAAGGAATTGGCGAAAACCATGAAAGATCTTATCAACAAACCCGGAAAACCACTTAATGAGCGAAATTCTGTACGATGTTACGTATGTCAAAAAGATGGTCACATATCACGTGACTGTCCCGAAAAGGACTCTAGAAATTGATCAGAAAATTGGCGAAATAAGGAAAAGAACTTCAATAAAGAGAATGAGTCACAAAAGAGGCCCGACGTACGACTTGTAGATATCTCCAATAAGGGATCGAAAAGTGAGGATGAATTTTTGGTGGTCGAGTTAGTTGATGATAACGAAATGGATTTGGCAAATGTGAGAAACTTAGGTAAAAGAAAGCAAGAGGATGTGGTGGCTGAGACATCTAACAAAAAGGGAAGGACCCACAAAGCTTTGGAGATAAGACAAGAAGAATTAATGACCTATCAAAAAGGAAATAATAAAGAATCAATCATGTATATACCACTTACGGATTTGACGAAAAATTTTGATATTCTAAAAACCGTGGCTGTTCTTAAACTCACCATATCACTTGGGCAATTATTTAAATGGTCACCAAAAGCAAGAGGTGAAATTATGAAAGCACTGACTCAGAAAAGAAAAGATTCCGATATAACAAATACGGATGTTAGAATAAGGTTTATACAAGGGTGTAAAATGCAGGAAAATATGAATGAAATTGTACCTATTTGGCCTGTGGTGATAAACAGAGAATTAGTAAGTGTATCAATCGACCCCGGCTCTCGTCTAAATCTTATGCATGTTAATTATGCAAAGAAAAGAGGATTGACATGGCAAAGAGCGTACAGAAAAGGAAGGATGGCTGATGATAGATTGAGCGAATTTACTGGATATATACCTCAAGTGAAGGTAGAAATGGAAGGTGTGGTGACTAATCAAAGCTTCTACATAATAGAGTCAGCAAGTTTCGATGTACTTTTAGGGATGCTATGGTTAGCGGGGGTCCAGTATAATTTATATTGAAAGAAGAATGAATACTGGTGTACAGTGTCTTCCGAAAGTCGAGAATTATCGTTCATCGTCTCTGTTGTGCCGAGGAATTGGGTTGAAAGATGCAATAAAAATGATGATGATGAGTCAGATAATTATGATGATGAGGATGAAATTAATCAGATAACGGCGGTACAAAGATTTCAGATCATTGTAAATAATAAGGAAGTCTTTGGAGATAGAGATGAACAGACAAGAAACAAAATTGAACGAGACCAATCACGTGATCGACCAGCATCGAAAGTTAAAAGTCGACCTAAGATATCAGAGTCGGTGGTATTACGAAAACTGACAATGGAAAATATAAAACTACTGAATTTTGGGCCTAACCTCTCATCGAAAGAAAAGGATTATGTGACAGGTCGGTTAATAAGTGATGTTTCTAAGGTGTTTGCCTTCAATCATTCTGAATTGGGTCGCACCGATTTGCTAGAATATGAAGTAAGGACCGGTGGCGCAGATATACCCCATATGAGATTGAGGCCAATTAGAATTAATAATCCAGAGAAGGCACAATTGTTTGAAGATCACTTGAAGCAAATGATTTAGTATGGGTTGTTGGAAGAAGGAAATGGACCGTATGCATACCATTGTTTTCCGGTGGACAAAAAGGAAGGTGGAACTGATCGAATTCGTGCTGTTAGAAATATGAAGCCATTAAATAAACACATTATCAAGGACAGTTATCCACTTCCTATAATCAGAGATATTTTTGCAAGAAGCAGCAGGACATGAATGGTATTCAAGCGTCGACGCATTCAAGAGATATTGGCAGATACGAATACGCGAAGAGGATCGAGATAAAGTGGCAGTGTCGACAATGTTAGGAGTTTTACGATATACAGTGATGTGTATGGGCTTGAAAAATGCGAGTGAAACGTTCCAGCGGCTGATGGACCTGGTTCTAAAAGAAGAAAAATGGCGAAAGGTAGCTGCGGCATATCAAGATGACGTGGGGTTGTGGACTGATGGTAATTTGAAAGACCACGTGGATTTGTTTATTGAATTGGCTAATACTTTTGAAAAGGCTGGGCTTATCTTCGCGACTAAGAAATGTTATATTGCATTCAAAGAACTCAGCATGTACGGTTTTATTGTAAGCATAAAGGGAATTAAAGTTGACACAAAAGGTCTAAAAAGGATACAGGACTGGCCAGAGCTGAAGAATTGTAGCGAAATAAGATCATTTCACAGAACCGTAGGGTACTATCGTCGGTTTATTAGGAATTTCAGCAGAATAGCACAACCATTGACAGATTTGATAAGAAAGGACTGTACATTTTATTGGGAGAAGGATCGGAAGGAGTCGTTCAAACAATTAAAAGAAAAGCTGTTGGAAGATATGGTCTTAAAAGGACCCGATTAGGGAAGCGCGAAAAAGGGGATAAAGCCGTACTATCTGTATACGGACGCGTGTGACATCTCAATCGGTGCGGTCCTGGAACAAGAAGATGAAGAAGGAAATCTAAGGCCTTTATCGTTCGACTCAAGAAAATTAAATAAGCACGAACTCAGCTATACAGTTACAGAGAAAGAGTGCTTGGCAATCGTATTCGGTTGTAATACAAACGAGCGATACATTGGTGGTACTGTCTTCAATGTTTGGGTGGATTACCAAGCACTCGAGTGGTTGTTCAATAAGGCGGAGTTGAAAGGAAGGTTAATGTGTTGGGTTTTAGCGCTATAGGAGTTTGAGTTTAAAGTACGTTATAAAAGTGGTAAAAGGCATGGTAATGCTGATGGAATGTCGAGGTATCCAGTAGACTGTAAGGAAGTGAACGGTGATGACGAACGTTTTGTGGAAGAACTAATTATGTGTGTGGATAGTTATAACAACAAGGAAAAAGATTTGTTGTGGATAAAAGGATACCTTAAGGAATTCGAATGGGCGAGTGACATAAAAGCGACCGATTTACCTCAATTACGGAGAAAGATGAGACGATACTGCATCATTGGGAATAATTTGTATAAAAGAGCGAAAGGTGGCGTTCCACCTAAGCGTGTCATCTTCGAAGAAGATGAGAAATATCAAATAATAGCTGCAAATCATCGAGGAACCGCAGAAGAAGAGGGGCACCGTGGAATAAATGGTACATCAAGAAAGATATTGATAAGTTATTGTTGGGCATCAGGAAATATATATGATGATGCTGAAAAATATGTAAGGTCATGTATTGAATGTCAAAAGTGCGCAACCAAGGCTGTGAAAGAGCCAATTCACGTGACTGCGACAAGTTGGATTTTTCATAAGCTCAATATTGACTGCGTAGGGCTGTTGCCCTGAACTAGCGGGGGTCACGAGCATGTCGTGTTGCCTGTCGAAGAGTTGACGGGATATGTGGAAGGAAAGGCATTAAGAAAGAAAAATGCAAATAAAATTGCAAAATTTATATGGAACAAGGTCATTACAAGGCATGGGTGCTTTGCGGTTCTGGTTTCGAACAGGGGTACAGAATTTAAGAATAATGTATTGAATGAATTAGCAACACGGTTAAATATTGATTAACGATTCATGGCAAGTTACCACCCAGAGGCAAATAGGCGCGCAGAATGCACAGTACAAAAATTTACTCGAATTATACAGAAAATTTGTGCAGAAAAGCAAAATAAATGGCACGACTATGTGAGAAGTGCTATCTGGGCGATAAATGTTACGGTGAATGACTTGGGTTACTCGCCTTTCTGTTTGGTTTACGGGCGTGATGCCGTAACTCCTATTCAGTTAATGATGGAAAGCTACCAAGTATACCTTGCGTGAAGAAACTGGTCAACGGATGAATTGCTAGAGTATCGAACAATGCAGATCAAGGGAATGGTGGAGGATTTGAGAAATGCACAGGTAGAAAAGGATGAGTTGAGGCAAAAATGGAAAGAGATACACGACAGAAAAGCGAAAGAAAAAGTACCTTACCGGGAAGGAGATCTGGTCCTGGTATATAACTCCATGTTGGAAACTACGTCACGGAAATTGAATTACCAGTGGATGGGACTGTATAGGGTTCAGAAAGTAGAAAAGTATGGTCAAGTGTACCTAGACGAATTGGATGGAAGTGAACTAAGAGATCCGGTAACAAGAAACTGAGTGAAGAAGTTATTCACCTGGGAAAAGGAGTCTCCAGATGAAAATGAAGAAATAAGCCAAAATGACATGGCCCTCAAGGACGAGGACCAATGGGGGTCCAGCTCGTGTCGCATGGTTTACAGTGACACCCTGTACTTAGTACGGGGCATGCAGATAGATAATGACTTACCTAGTGAACGATGAGTGCCATTAAAGACCAACAATACATTTCGAATGACTCACGTGATGACGCTTTTGGGCAGAATCATAGCGGTGATCGTAGTGTTGGGCCACATTATTAGGATCGGGTATGGCAGGTACCATGATCAATGATCATCATAACAATGGAGGGTTAAAGGTTAATTAAGTAAAAGTATATTAGTAATAGGGGTTACACAAAATATGTAATCAGAGTTTGGGTATAAATAAGAAAATGTAAACAAAGATGAGAAGTTAGTCTCTTTGTACGAAATTAATAAAGAAACGATTAGTACGAAACTTACCAAAGTGGAGTGTTTTAGTGCTGTCTCAAGTGCCAAGCGAGACAAAATTGTGTACAAACATTTGAGTTAGATATTAGTTCTGGTGAGACTATTTACCACATGTCACTAATCTATCGATGAACAAGTTATGTTATCACAATTCAAATTCATTAACAATTAATATGAGATAATATAATTGTGAAGTAATGTGTAGGCGAGAACTAATACAAATTCTGTACTTGCAAAAAATGACATTGTAAGGGAATCAAGTAAAACAAAATATACACAGTCACAAATGTCCGGTCTGCACAAAAATATCTACTAATTTTATATGTGAATATATAATAAATGGTAATTGGTGCTTCTTAATAATGTGAATAATAAAAAAATTTTCAATTGCATTAATTTGCTATATCCAAAGACCATAATAGGACCCCAGACAATTATATATAATGTGGTATGCAATCCAATTATAAGATTTGAAAAAATCTACCCCAAAAATTTTTAGATTTTATACCCACTTTTATACATAATACATATAAAAATTCTAAAATTTACCTAAACTTCTACCTACCAGATACAAAAAATTTTTTATTTTCTATAGCTTGACCAAATTAAAATAAATTTTAAATTTTATAAAGTGATAATTTATTAGAATAATCTTAATGCTCAAAATTTCAAGTAAAATAAATAAGTTAGAAATAATTAGTAAAATTTTGTGAATCATAAGATTTTATAGAATTTTATTAGTAAAATTCTATAAATTCTTAAAATACACAAATTTTTATTAATTAATTCTAACAAAATGCACTAAGTAAACTTGTTTAGCACCTAAAAATACATTAAATCAGCAGGGTTGTTTTTATTTTACTTGAAATTTGGAGAAAAGATGCATAATTTTGGATTTTTGATCAAAAAAGTCAAATTTAAGCATCTTTTCTCCAAATTTCAAGTAAAATAAAAACAACCTACCGATTTAATGTATTTTTAGGTGCTGAACAAGTTTACTTAGTGCATTTTGTTAGAATTAATTAATAAAAATTTGTGAATTATAAGATTTTATAGAATTTTATTAATAAAATTCTATAAAATCTTATAATTCATAAAATTTTACTAATTAATTCTAACAAAATGCACTAAGAAACTTGTTCAGTACCTAAAAATACATTAAATCGGCAGGGTAGTTTTTATTTTACTTGAAATTTGGAGAAAAGATGCTTAAATTTGACTTTTTTGATCAAAAATCCAAAATTATGCATCTTTTCTCCAAATTTCAAGTAAAATAAAAACAACCCACCCGATTTAATGTAGTTTTAGGTGCTGAACAAGTTTACATAGTGCATTTTGTTAGAATTAATTAATAAAAATTTGTGAATTTTTAAGAATTTATAGAATTTTACTAATAAAATTCTATAAAATCTTATTATTCACAAAATTTTACTAATTATTTCTAACTTAAAGCACTAAATAAACTTGTTCAGCAACTAAAAATTCATTAAATCGGCAGAGTTATTGTTATTTTACTTGAAATTTGAAGATAAGATGTTAAAATTTGTCTTTTTTGATCAAAAATCCAAAATTGTACATCAAATCTCTAAATTACAAGTAAAATAAAAACAAAACAGCCGGTTTGATGCATGTTTAGGTGCTGAACAAGTTTACTTAATGCGTTTTGTTAGAAATAATTAATAAACATTTGTGAATTATAAGATTTTATAAAATTTTATTAATAAAATTCTATAAAATCTTATGATTCATAAAATTTTACTAATTTATTCTAACAAAATGCACTAAGTAAACTTGTTCAGCGCCAAAAAATACATATAAATATATTTGACTCAGACCAGTCTGCAGACTTCGGACCAGACCCAGACTGGACTCATAGTCTGGTCTGAAGTCTGAAATTAGTAAAATTTAGAGTCAGAGTCTGGTCTGATCCCGGACCGGACCTAGGAGCACTACATTCTATAATAGTATAATAATTACCTCATTTTATCATACTGCCTTAAAAATTGTAAAAATTTACCTATAAAACATCCTACCACTATTTTTTTATTTACCTCATTTTACCCCCACATTTTTCTAAAAAACTCATTTTTTACATACCACCTTTTAAATTTTTTTTAAAAATTTCCTCATTTCATACATACCAGATTAAATATAATTGACCGGGGTCCTACCATAATCAGACCGTGAAAAAATTTAAATTAAGATGAGGATACTATTTAAATCTGTAATTATTGCGATATATAATTATTTGCATGCTATAATTTTAATGCAAACCAACTAAATCTTAACCATACTGTAGTTAATAGAATAGTATGTTCAGTAACAGAATTTTTTTGTGATGATCCAATGCAAACTAACTTAGCATATTTATAATGAGAATTTACAAATTTTAACTAAGATTTTAAAGTGTTTTACAAATCTCCCACTGCAGTTCCATGGGTCAGGTGCTAGTATATTCTCAAATTATATAAAGGATAAGCAACGATGAAATTTACAATTAGCTATGTAAAATTTTATATATGTAGTCGAAATCTGATTAAATATATTATCTTTATTTAGACATATTATCAATAATAAAGATAAAAATCAAAAAAATTTTTTTATCAAGCAGTATCATGCGCATTTTATATATGTGCATTTTATTATAAAATGCACATTTTCTATCTCTAGATACTATGCATCGATTATGTTGATGATTTGTATTGTTTGATATTACCAGGATCGGAGTGCAACGAAAGGTATACTTGGTAGAGAGAGTAAGAGGTTTTTTCTCTTAACCAGAAGATAATATCTCAGGGTGCCAAAAAGAGTAAGGTTTAGTGGCAAGTTAAGTGAAGTGTATCTTATATATTTAATAGAATAGATTTCTTCGTGACTTGGTTTCTTATATTCTTATTGTTCCACCTCTATTTTGAATTATCAACTTACGGATTAAAATAAAAAGTTTCTATTCTATATAATAAGATTTATGAATATGTATTAAACCATAACTATAATCAACTTTCCATAAATGCCTTCTTGGGATTATAAGTAAACCTTTTAAATATGTGCATTGAGAGAGTGTGTGTATTCACTGAGAGCATTTATTAAGTGCTCTATATTCCAGGACTGAATATTAGTGTGCATTTAAAGAGGATATATGTAGTGTGTGTATTTATAGAGTACATTTATGGAGAGTAGACTGTATTTATTATTTGATTTATATTAATTAGTGTAAGAAAAAAGTTTTTTATTAATATAAGTATTTAAAATAAGTTATTAGATTTAATATTTATTAATTCTAGTTTATTAGGATTGATTTAGTATAAAAAATTTTGTTAATTTAACATTTAAACAAGTTGGCAAATTTCGCGAGTATTTATTATTTAATTTTATTTATTGTTTAATTTAATGCTTAATATAAAAAATGTTTAATAAAATAATACTTACAATTTAAGCATCTAATAAGTTATTAAGTCAATAAATATGTAATGTTGAATTTCTTAATTAGTGAGTGTAAATATCATTTATACTTAAATTTAATAATTGTATAAGTAATAAGATTTTTATACTGGAAAATTATTTTTTAGCAGATTAAAGTTTTACTTATTACTAAAATGTTACAAATCATCATGACAAGTTTACGGTATTACTTGTACTGTAAGTTAATAGGAGCAATTGTTGTGAAATTGCAAGATGCGTCAAAATACTTGCAGGTTTGGTGTCTGAATAACTACAATTATATCTAAACTACCCTTATAGCACTATAACTATAGAGGTTATGATTGAGATGTGAAAAGAATTGGTGCAGTAATCAGGGTTAGAAGGTTAATAGTGATAGTGTTAGTTGAAGATAAGTAGTCTTTTAATTTCACTTGTGTAGTTAAGCATTTTTCTTACTACTTTACCAATTTTGTATTTCTTTTATTAGTAGTACATAATTGTAAACTAAGTTCACAGTGTTATATGGTAAAGGGGTCATGATTCAGATTAATTATAGATAATAGGTTTTGATAATAAGGTAATCAAGAGTTTAATCAGGGTTGGATTTTAGCATATAAGGGACCTGATTACTAATTGAACTTTTCTTTTCTCTTATTTAATACAAAAAAATAGGGTATTTGATGGTCACAAGGACAAGGGTTAATTAATTGATGAATAATTTTTACTATGTATAGGGAATGTGTTAATTGATCATACTTGTAAGCAAATATTTCTATTCTGACTTTGAAGGTTTTTTTAGAACACCAAGAGTTGTTTTTTATTTGAGCGAAAAGGAGGTATTTTTATATGTTTTTATGATTAATAATACATAAGCATTATGTTTACTATATTACATTTGTCTGTTATGTAAACATTAACACTTATTGGACTATATTCACTATGTATCTTATATTCAATATGTTAACTATAGTACATGCTCACTATGTATCCTAAATTCAAGTTAACGATTATGTTTTGTTTACTATTTTTGGGGTGGAAGTTAATTTGAATTTGTACTAAAACTAATACTAACTAAAAAATTACTAAAAGAAAATAACAGATAAAAGAAAACTCAAACTAAAAAAGAATTTTGGTGGAAAATTATCGTTATATACAATTCAAATTTGTAGATTATTCTAATATAGCACACAATTGAGTAACAATACTTGCTTTAAAAACTTGGGTACTTTAACTTTTTATGAAACGAGGTTAAATTTAACAAATAAATTCATGTCTTTGCTTTGTCTTATAACATATCATTTGAAGACCTGTGAATTAAATAACTTTTATTTTACAACTTGAATTTTGAAATACTATTGGTTAATAATCATATGTAACATAACAAAATAATTTACAAATTTGAATAGTCATTTCTTTTCTATAAGTTTAATACAATTTCAAAGTTTGTTTTTTAATTTTTTGAATACAAATAATGATAATTTTGTATTAACTACATCATTAAAATTACTATAATGTTTTTGATTTACTTTTTTTGTTCTCTAAATTTTCAACTTTAAAAGATGTATTATTTAATGTATATTATAAAATCATTTTTATTCAAGTATTTTACGAAAAACAATATTTTTAGTTGATGTTTTATAAAGAGGAAGTTTAACATGAATAGAGGCAAAATTATGAACTCGAGAGAAAGCAACATATAGTTGACCATAACTAAACACAGGTTTTTCAAACAGTAATCCAACCTTTTGAAAAGTTTGACCTTGTGACTTGTTGATAGTCATAGCAAAAGCTAGTCTGATTGGAAACTGATGATGCATAAAATTAAAAAGTAGGAATTCTTCCATTGGTTGTAGTTTAATTTTAGGAATAAGCACTCTTTTTTTTTGTAATTCTCCTGACATTAGCTCACAGTCAAGAACATGATCTTGTATGCGTCGAACAATAAGTCTTGCACCATTACACAGGCCTTGATTAACATCGAGATTTCTCAGTAATATTATAACAGAACCACTTTTGAGACTCAGTTTATAGGGAGGTAGACCATTTGGTGTCAACGAGTAAAGGTATTCCTCAGGATATTAACTTGGGTCTTCTTCATTTTTGCAAATAGCTTTGTCAATACTTGTATAAATTTTTGGTGACCAGGAAGTTTATAAACTACTTCTTCATTTAGAGCCAAGCATTCCTTGTTAGTAGGACAAAGAATAACTTTTTTATGTAGATTTTCAAGATTATCTCCTAATAGATGTTCTCCAAATACATCAGAAATTAGATTTCCAGATGTAATACACTTAGATGGTATTTCAATTTCATCATTAAGAGCAGGCAATTGTCCATCACCTAATTGAAGAAGCCAATTTGCAAAGTTATCTTGACTTTCATCAATGCACATATTTTGATTAAGATGAAGTACACGAAACAATGACCACAATAATGATTGTTTTATGCTAGCATTAACTTGAGCAGCACGAGAGCCATGTTGCACAATTGGAAGGACTTGCTAAAAATCTTTACCGGCACTATAATTTTTCCACCAAAAGGTGCTATATTTTGTGTAAGATCACGTAAACCAGACTCTATAATTTCTAAAGCATGAGCTGAGGCCATAGGTGCTTCATCCCAGATAATTACTTTTGTTTGACGAATAATATCAGCTTCATGACTACTTGCTGACAATTGTAATGTTGATATATCTAACAAAGTTAAAGGTAATTTAAAACAGTTATGGACAGTTGTGCCATTTGGCAAAAGATTTGCAGCAATTCCAGTCCAGGCTACTGTTACAAGATTGATCTTATGTCTCCGAAGAACATGACACAGAGTTCGATAAAGAAATGTTTTTTCTGTACCACTAGGACCATCCACAAAAAAACAAGTGTTAGAAGATTGTCCGTCAACTGCAGAAAGGAGTTCATTTATAGCAAATAATTGGTCTGGATTAAGTTTATTATACATTTCCTGTTCTTGTCTTGTTTCCTCTTCTCTATTAAAAAGACCAGCAGCATGTGTCATTTGAGAAACCGTTTGAGGTGCTTGTATTTTAAAGCTATTAGCTAAAGACTTTCGGAATGTTTGTAACATGTTATCAATATTATTATAGACTAATAGCAAAGCAGTATCAGTATCATAATGCCTAGCATAATCCTCTGATAAATGCAATTTAAAATTATTCCAAAGTTGTATAGGATTTTGTGGTATGCCCAAATCAGGATCGTCATAAAGAGTTGTCGCAACTCTTTTGGCATTTGCCATTGAATTGCCTTATTTAGAGATCGATTCCACTCATTATTATCATCTTACAACTCATATTTACAGGCAGCTTCATAAAATGAATCATAAAGTGTGCCATTTACAGATCTGAGATCTTCAAAACTTTGTGCTCCAGGAACATGTAAAAGCAGAAGACAAAGGCAATAGCATTCTAAGTCTTTTGGACTAACACTATACATTCGTTCAATAACATTATTGGTATTTTGAATTCGTTGTCGCTATGATTTAGATTATTTATCAAATCTATAATAAAGAGGAATATCATGATAAAGCATTTCTCTTGATCGATCATCTTCTTTATTAAGCTTGAACCAAGCAGTTAACATGGTATATTCTGATCTTGCTCAATTCAAAGCATTTTGTTCTTTACCAGAAATAAAGTATACATTCTGTTCTTCAGGTAAATGAACAGGGGGTCGAAAATTGTATGTGACATTTCTTGCATTTTATATTCACTTAGCCTCCAGAAAGCTTCAGGTGCACTAATATATCGAGATTCAACAAAAGCATCGATCTCATTGTAATCAAGCACTTGTGTTCCATTTGTTGAACAGATTTTAAGTCTTGTACAATCATGTCCTTTGAAAATATATTTATAGAGATATTTAAAACTTTTAACACTAGAACAAATTTCAACATTGATGTGGGCATTATATTTTAATAACAGATATGGATTATGAGGTACTACCCATTGATTATTAACTTCATGATGACCAACTACTATTGTTCTTCCAGTGTCCCTGCGTCGATAATTGGGAAATCCATTATTATTTGCTATTGTATCTTGAAGAAAAGGTTTTGGATAACTCTTTGTACAGACATTGATATGTCTGAACGATCTGCTGCAGGATAGAGATTTTTAGTTATTTCTGACCATAATGGATTGCATATAATTGTTATAAATAGATCAGGCTTGCCAAACTTACGACAAATCGTCATAGCATCTTGATAATTTTGTAGTTTATTGCGAGGGCCTCCTTGAAAACTTGATGCAAGTACAACAACTTTACCAGGTATGATACCATAATCATTTGCAGCAGTAGCCAAATAATCTGCTAACCCATAATATGTTTCTGACCGAAGAATATCTTGATGTTTTTACGCTGATAATTTAATCTGGTCTCTTCAATCTTGATATAATCATCAACTAAATATTGTTGAAAAGGTAATCTACTTCGTAAGATTGGATTAAAGACAGTTTTTTGGGATATGCGGTATGCATAAAACTGAAGTATTGATATATTCTTTCCACGTTGACGTGAGATTCCTGGATGCCACCCTTTATCTCCAGCTTGAAACAAGAGCAGAAAAGACATAGGATCACAATTTGGATTAATAACTGGTATAATTTATAAATTAGAAGCACGAGAACAGACAATCAGTTTATGTGGAGGAAATTGTTTATTGTTAGATCCAATAATTATTGCAGCCACTTCATTAGTTAGAGGCAAATTATATCGTCATTGGTCTAATTGTCGACTATTGTCAAAGACCATTTTTATATTTATCAGAGTTCTTTTCTCTAGTCGTGCACGTAGATTTTCTTCATCTGAAATTTTCGCATTAGTTTATATGCATGAGCATATGGACTTATATTTCGGATAATTTGTTCAAGGTAATCAAGCAATTCATGACTGAGATTAACATTCATAGAATGACGAGATCTTAATTCACTTGCTTCACTTGTATCAAAAAAGTAAAGTTGGCCTAAAGTAGGTATCTTACCAGGTGTAGGGTTTCAGGACTAAGAAAATAATATATTTGACTATAAATGCGATAAATACAAGGTCCTTTACCAATTGGAATTTCAATGTTAGATACAATAGAAGCAAATGCCATAGCTGCATTATAATTTCGAATATGCTTAAAAAATTCAGATGATAATGGATGACTCTTTTCGAACAGAATCCTTAATTCATCTGGAAAAGGTAGAAGTTCCTTGAAAATAATAGCACCTTTTTGACAGCAAGAAGCAAAAATACTTGAATCTCGACCCGTACGTTCATCTGCAAAATGAAAGACACCACAAGCTTCACAAATAACATTCATTCTTCTGATATTTATTTCATCTGGAAATATTCTGGTATATGATAATGCCTCCTGATAATTATTTTGAGATTGCCGAATTCTTTTTAAAAGTCTCATTTGTCGATGTCGTTTAGCATCTACAGACCGTCGAGCAACAGATTTTTCTTGTATTTCATTATTACGTCAATTACGAAAGTATGATGCACGGAATTGTGGTCGAGAAGGTTTATTCAAAATCTTCATCATGTTACTAAGATGGCTAGATTAATACCTTTTATTTACAGAATTTTGAAAATGTATTCAAAAATATTTATACTGATTACAATATACGTGCTCAACCTTAATGCAAAGATATACTATTATGATATCAATTTGCAAAAGCATGAAATGCTTATTTAGTCGCAGTATCTAATTTATAACTTTTAGGGATTTTATAGTTTTTATTTAATAAATGAGTTATTTATCTTGAAGGTTCTTGTTCTTTGCAAAGGCAAAATTACAATGTTTTATAGCTTTCACTATTCTAAGAGGGTAAGGTGCTTTGACTACTTAGCTTTCTTTACTCATAACCCAAGCTTAATGAAACTTTTATCTAAAAAAAGGCTTTAGTCAACATTACATTGTTTTATATTATGGACAAGGCTTTATATATAGACGAGGCTTTATATGAATGAAAGGTTCGTTCTATTATCTCATAATAAGTTACAGCCACTAAATATTAAATTTTATTTTATAAACAACAGTTTCTCGGATGTTTTGAGTTTCATGATTGTTTACTATAATTCAGCTGACAAGCCACACAAAGTGTAATCACAGTTCAATCATAGTGGCGTCAATCTTGTAAAATCACGAGGAAACTTATGGTTGACCAGGTTGTACAATTATTCGGGCAAAGCCATGTTGTTGCAGACATTTGTGTTTTAATTATTTGGGCAAAGCCACGTTGTTGCAGATGTTTGTGTTTTAATTATATAGAAGATAGAGATCTAATATCACTTATTTAGGACTATTTTAAAAAGATGATTCTGAAATGGTATGATGAAAATTGCTGACTAGTTATATAAAATTTTATCAAATTTTATAAATTTAATATTTGGAGTTTCGTAATTAATGATTAGGCATCCAATTTCAGACAAAATAAGTGATATATTTATATACATAACTTCTATTTTTTTTACTGTTGTTAACCTTCGAATACCTCTTAGAAATCGAGGCTAACGGAGCAACTATCGACAGGGAGTCAAGTGAGCGCAGAGACATGAACTGCGCAGTGGTTTATCGTAGTTGTTAGTATATAGACTAACGAGAGGGTTTAGTTACAGTGATTTGACAATAGGAAAGAATGCATGATGTAATTTATAAATCGATAGTATAATAGAATATCTTTTATTGATAATAAAGAAATATGATGCCGAACATGCTTACAAAGTGGAGCAAATATCGCCCATATATATAAGAATCTATCTACTAATAAATACATATTGCTCTTGTGCTATATAGGGCTGATCCATCACTTATGCTGTTTCGATCACATCAGTCTCTTATGCCACATTCGGTTCATCAGTCACATGAGGCACATCAGGCACATTCGGCACATAAGGTACATTCGGGGCATGAGGCATAGTAGTCCCGTGACACAGTTATAATCTACGACAGAGAGTACGACATGCAAGGGTAATACCGTATAGACTTTTTTATATCAAAAAAAAGTTAATATTATTAATGTGTGTGCCTATTTTAATTCACTTTCAGAATTTTAAAAATAGAAAGGGTCCCTATTAGTGAATATTTCTAGTTCTAACCTGAAGTAAAACTTGGATTAAAAGTTATTATATTAAAGACGATTTCTATTTGCACACTAGTATTTGAAATAAGAGTACATATTTATGTTATATGGTGGATCCTGGTTTATATTACACATATATGATCGATAGTTTAGTAGATCCTCCATTCTATTAATATATTGTTATAGGCTAGAGCAAGTTTGGTGATAGCAGACCTATACCCATATATTTAATCTTATCGAGCAACAATAAAGTCCTTTTCTTCATATAAGCCACAAAAATGATGATCATCACGATAATATCCAAACAATCTAAAGCTAGTACTTTAACAAAAATCGCTTTATACAAACTTCCAAAAATAGGGTGCAATCTAATTGTAGAATTTTGATCCTGATACACAATTATTCTTTGTCACTAAGTATATTCACGTGTACATAGGATTATTATGAGGAGCGTCCTTATCCTGTACCCGGGTAGAGGCTATTATCCTGTGACCCGGGGTACAGACACTTATCTTATACCGCCTAAATATGATTGGTTCAAACTCCAAATATTAAATATTGCATAGCGGTATTTTTTTTTACTTAATAACAAAAATGGTGCAACGACTTTATGCCAAATGACAAAGTCAAGTTTTTGATTTTAATGTTTCCGTATACAGCTCAGGCTTGTAAAGATTTATATCTTATATTCTTTTAACTCATAAGTACAGTTTTATAATTTATTTTAACTGTTAAACATTGCTATAGAGCTTTACTTTTTACATTATATATTAAATTCAACCCGCGAATGTAGGTCTGCTTAATGAGAATTTACCTTTGTCATTTTAAAAGCTAGGTTTAAGTCAAAACAAAATTCTGACAAACTGGATCTATAATCAATGCAAACTAAATTGTCAGGATCTTGATGTTAGAATTTTGTTTGCCAAGATTTGACTGGCTCTTTTAGAAACTATTTAACTTTGAAATTCAAATTTATAATGGTTTTTGGCTTTGAAATAGTGTACTGATTTTTCATTTATTTATTCTATTAATAGGTTTATACACATCTTACTAAGGCATTCTTTAGCATACTATTCAAGTCTTCAAGCACCTAATATAAAAATTATCAAACAACTTTGCTATGAACATTGTAATAATGGTTTAAGCACGATTATAAGTATTAACAATCAAATATAAGGTGTTTGAAATGATCTTGGTTAGTTGTAATTTGGCTGCTTTGATAAATGAAGATAAATAAGTAGCATTTATGTAGAATTAGACTTTGATAAATAAATGTGTATGTTAAATAATTATATTATATAATAAAGATTAAAAGACAAAGTTATTCGAATAATAATTTATATATAAGTCTTCCAAATATATGTTATAAAGTAATCTGTATATCGAAATTAATATTTTATTAAATTGAATACAATATACATATCGATATTTAATCAATTTAATAAATTGAATACAATATACGTATCGATATTTAATCAATTTATTAAAATAAAATTAAATTGATTAACTATATACAATATTATTCTGAATGCACATAATCACCAAAATCAGCACTATCCTCCATAATTTCTTGTGCCAATTCAAGTTCTAAACCACCTTTATCCTAAGAAATTAGATGTAATGCTGTCTCAGGAAACAAAACCTCTTGTAAATAATCAACTAGTTTTTTAGGAGCAACTAGATTGTATGTTAAAAGGTTTGTATCAAGAAAACTTTGAAAAGTGCATCACTAATAATATTTAATCCGTGTGATCCGTAGTACCCTGGCTATAATAATTTAAAATTAATAATTATTAATAATAAAATAAATTAAATACAAAAATCTTTAAAATACTCTTAAAACTTCAAAACGAACCATTAATGCCATCAGAGTACTAGCTTTTCTCGAACCCATTTCATTACAAATTTTTAAAGCAAAATCATGATAATAACTATTAGTCTTTCTATTAATAATATCAAACAGTTCATCTTTTATTTGAAAAATATTTGAGTCTCTAACAAATCAAAATAATTTGCATTGGATAACCCTTTTGAATGCCATTAGGAATGATAGTAGTTTCAGGACCCTGGACATCTCTCATATAGGTCATAACTGATCTGCATGAATTTAGACATTTTTGCTACCCCTAAAATCAAGTAAATTTGCTAAAAGTTGGGTTGTTACATATAAATTTTATAGTAATTTGCTAAAAACTTAATTATAACATCTAGTATCGAGTAAAAAAATATAGAACAAATTTTTTAAAACTGTAATAGCTGTTAAAACACACTTTTGAATATATAAAATATGTAAATTTGCTTTTGAAGATACCTTCACTCAAGTTTTAGAAAAAATCAAACCTTCTATCAAAAACAAGCTGCACCAAAATTTTCTAAAATTTGAGCGAAGGTATCTTATCAACCACCTGATAAATTCGATGAAAATTTTTTTATTTGAATTTTATGGATCCATAGAATTTAAATAAAAAAATTTTCATCGAATTTGATCAGGTAGTTGCAGAGATATCTTTGATCAAAGTTTTAGAGAATTTCAAAACGTGTATCACATAACAGATACGTTTAAATTTGTTGACAAAACTTTGATCAAGGATATCTCTGCAAATATCTGATCAAATTTGATGAAAATTTTTTTACTTATTCTACGGATCCATAAAATTTAAATAAAAAATTTTTATCAAATTTGATCAAGTGGTTGCAGAGATATTCTTGATCAAAGTTTTGTCAAAAATTTAAAAGTATCTGTCATGTGATATACGTTTTGAAATTCTCTAAAACTTTGATCAAAGATATCTCTGCAACCACCTGATCAAATTTGATGAAAATTTTTTTATTTGAATTCTATGGATCCATAGAATTCAAATAAAAAAATTTTATCAAATTTAATCAGTGGTTGCAGAGATATCTTTGATCAAAGCTTTAGAGAATTTCAAAATGTATATCACATGACAGATATATTTAAATTTTTGACAAAACTTTGATAAAGGATATCTCTGCAACCACTTGATCAAATTTGATGAAATTTTTTTTAATTATTCTACGGATCAATATAATTTAAATAAAAAAAATTTCATCAAACTTGATCAAGTGGTTGCAAAGATATCCTTAATCAAAGTTTTGTCAAAAATTTAAACGTATCTGTCATGTGATATATGGGGTCTGTTCCTTGAAAATGACCTTACGGGACATAGTAAATCATATGATCAAACCTTGATTTTCAAGGAACAGACCCCATATGGTTTAAAATTTTCTAAAACTTTGATCAAAGATATCTCTGCAACCACCTGATCAAATTTGATGAAAATCTTTTTATTTGAATTCTATAGATCCATACAATTCAAATAAAAAATTTTTCATCAAATTGATCAGAGATATCTTTGATCAAAGTTTTAGAAATTTCAAAAAATATATCACATGACAGATACGTTTAAATTTTTGACAAATTTTGATCAAGGATATCTCTGCAACCACTTGATCAAATTTGATGAAAATTTTTTTATTTGAATTTTATGGATCCGTAGAATAACTAAAAAAATTTTTATCAAATTTGATCAGGTGTTTGCAGAGATATCCTTGATCAAAGTTTTGTCAACAAATTGAAATCAAATTTGATGAAAATTTTTTACTTGAATTCTATGGATCCATAAAATTCAAATAAAAAAATTTTTATCAATTTGGTCAAGAACTTGTAGAGATATCTTTGATGAAATATTCTTCTATTTCCATAAAATATATTATAAAGAAGCTGCGCCAAATGAAAAAAAGCTATTATAGAATAAATATTTAACCAAATAACTTGAAATTTTAAAAAACAAAATTTTAGCCTATTCTCTATTGATTATATTAGTGCGCAGTAAATTGTTTCATTTGAACTTGTAAAAATCTAGCCTGTGATGATGATTTTTCTGTTTTAATCAAAATTGAAAATTTTAGAAAATCCCAAATCTGGAAGCAAATTGAAAAATTATCATAACGTTGTCAATATTAATCTGTTTTTGATGAAATTTTAATTGAAGACTTTCGAATACCTATTCTATCAATTTACTAAGTCATATTTTGAAGGTTTTATTTTTAAAAAGTGCTTCTGGAAGCATTTGAAGTTTAGGGAAAAACTTGTGAAAACGTATGTGTTCAAATTTACAAAAACGTTAATATCTTCACGAGTTTTTAATATTTTTTATGAAATTTGAGATTCTTAGTCAATGTTATATGCTACAAGTCTTGTTATAAAATTTTTTAGTTAACATAGTAAAATTTTTTGTTAATCATCGCCGAACAGTGGGTTATTTTGAAAAAGCAAAAAAACTTATTACAAAGAAACAAATTGTTTAAGGAAATTTCATCAAAGATATTTCCATGAATTCTTGACCAAATTTGATGAAAATTTTTTTATTTTAATTTTACAAATCTATAGAATTCAAATAAAAAATTTTTTAAAAATATAATGATTTCAAAATTTTACAAATTGATTCTAACTTTGTGCTCTAAAAAATTTACTTATTCAGCATATTAAAATACATTATGCTGGTATATTTAATTTTATATTTCTTGAAAATTTCAAAGAAGATACTAACTACATAATAATTACTACAATTATTATATAAATTACTAACTAATTTGCTTAATGATAACTCCGCACAATTGCATTACATAATTATTTGTTTATCGACATACAATTACGATCAATGATCATAATACTAGAGATTAGACCCGGTATAAAATTTAATTCCGGGTTACCCGTCCGTTTATTAAACTCTTACCCAGGTAATGACCCAGTTAATCTCAAATAATCCAGTTGACCTGGTTAACCCGGTTAACCCGTTTATGATTATATAAGAATTAGCTCTTTACGTGGTTATAAACATTTAAACCATAAGCAAACAAAGTAACGATCATCCAAACCAGAGAATATATTTTCTAAAAAAAAAATAATAATAAATTTTCAGCTTTCGACTGACTACTTTGTAGCAGCAACTATGCCTCATTGCTAACCCGTAAAGTATTTTTAGGGAGATTAATAAGTGGTATATTAGAATAATTTGCGAAACATAAATTTCTTATGATATCCGTCCACGATTCTCACACGATATATATTTCTATCTGGGTTATCCGGTTAGCATATCTATGACCCAGTTAAGGGATGCTTATACGGGTTACCCGGGTAAGCCTTATTCGGGCTTAATCTCTACATAATACATATGCAAGTTGCTATTGACACTAAAGCCTGATTACATGCTACAACTACTTTTACTTATTTTCAATTATAATTGATTATAATTTTGCTCCGTATAGCTATTAATAACTTGTTAAATCTGGATCGATCATTATAGCATGACTTAACTTGTTATAATAATTCTTGCAAAATGTGGATAAATTGCTAAAAATAAAATATAACATGTGTAAAATCTTAGTAATTTGCCAAAATATTCAATTATGACCCTTTTTAAAATTAACTAAAATTTAAATTTGGACCTTAGATAAATTTGAATCAATTTGCTAAAAAAAAATATGAAATATATTAGAGATATCTGGGGTTCTATAGTTTCTGCTTAATAAATTTCACAAAAAGTAAGTCTATCTTTAGAAGTAGGAGTACCTACATATATAATATAAATTTTTTGTAAATATAAATAATGATATCAAATCAAATTATATACGACAAAATATCTTAGAGTAAGTGCTTAAAGTTGTACATATTTAAAATATGCAAAAAATTTAACTAATTTTAATTAGTCCAACTTTAAGCAAATGCATAACAACAATACCATTCTGATTTACAATTTTTCTCAATGATAAAGAAATTTTTTCTGGTAAAGGATTTGGTAATAAATCAGCGCAAAATGGACAGGGGCTATCTATTAAAAAAAAAGACTGTATTAATAAAATTTACGAGTTAAAACATATATAATATTTAAAAGCTTACTCTGAGTTTGAATATTTTCTTTAATACTACAATCTTTAAATGAACTTTGAAAATTATCGGATTTAAAATCTATATTATCTTCAATATCATCGATCTCTAAAATTTCATTAGTACATTGTAAATTTGGTTCTAATGTGTGGTTTTGGATAAGTTTGATGACTTTGTAGTTTCAAATCTGCTAAGAGTTTGTTTGTTTGAAGTATGTCCTTAATAATTTTAAAATAAAATAAATATTATTTATTTATACAGTATAATAATATTATTATTAAAATGCTTACCTTTTGATTTTATAGTCAGTGGATTTTTTTTTTATTTGGTTTTTTGTTAAAGATATAGACTTTTTTCTTAATACATGAGCTTTTATTTCTTCCTGAAGTATTTTATCAAATGAAATATAAAAAGACTCTGCCATTTCAGATCTAGTATTAACAATATCTTGAACTTTTCGCCATGTACATTTTAAAAGATAATCATTATCTTCTTCTTTATTAATAGAATTAACTTGCTGTGATGTTGTAATACTAGTATTATAAAATGCTCTATATGTTTTTATAAGAGATTGTTTATCAGGATCTTTGTGCTACCTTAAAAAAATAGATTTTGCTGAAGTTCTTCTAAATTAAGTTGAGAAGCAACTTTAAAAATATGTCTACAAATAATACCACTAAAAATAGTAAAATAACATTAACAAAAAAATTGATGATTCGCTAAATTATATTTGACAATATGACTATGTGCTTGACTTTGAAAATGTTCTACTGGAAAAGTAATTTCAATATCATTGCTAAAATATTTTAAATTTATATTAGTTAATTTAAAAATAATTTTTTATTAAATGAACTTACTTGTTAATTATTTCGCATTTATATTTATAAATTCTAATAATTGCTATTGAGTTTTTTTTAATGCATATTTTGTCAATAACTCACTAGCTTGTTTTTCATACAGACTTGAAGTTACTAATTTAATAGTTTCATTGTTTTCTTGATATTTAATAAATTTAGCAGCTTCTTTTCTTTGTTCTATTGCTGATTTGAAAGCTTTTAAAAAGTTGTTAAAGAAGTCATTGCATCAATATATCCTTTCATAAGATTATTTATTGATTCTCCTCTTTGAGTTGTTGTCATATTAGCCATAAATATTTGTCTATTATAACAGGGTGCCCAACGTTTTAGATTTTTATCCATTTTTGACAAATATTTAACTGCTTTAGGATAATGTGTTTTTAATTGTTCCCATTTACCTATGAAATTACTTTTTTCATATTCATTAAGACATTTAAAAATAATTTGATAAACATTGCCCAATCAGATTCAAGTACACTGTTTAAATTTTTCATTACATTATTAAGAAGATGCCACAAGCATAAAACATATTTTGTTCCAAAAAGTTGAAAAATCTAATCAACTGCTTTAATTATTACTGAATTTTCATCAGTAAAAAATACTTTTGGTGCATAATTATTTACTAATTTTAAAAACATACTAAATATCCAATTAAAACTATTTGTATTTTCATTTAGTATTAAAGTTCCAGCGAAGCATATACGTTGTTCATAATTATTAACACCAGTAAAAATTCCAAATGATATTTTGAACCGATTTGTCTTGTAAGTATTATCAAAAACAACTATATCATAAAATCTACAATAATTCATTTGTTGTTATGGAAACATCCAAATTACTTGTTCTAATTCATTCATTTTAGGATTAATATTTATTTTTCATATTGAAAATCATTTTCTTGAGATTTTAATTGTTTTAAAGTTTCTATAAAATCATTAGCATCCAATTCTCATTTTTCTTTAGCCTCTTCTTGTTGATATATAAAATTATATAAATCATTATACATCCATGTAATAATACCATCACATTCTTCTTTTAAAATTGCATGAATTGTTGGTATATTGCATCCAGCACGTCAAAGAAGCATAATTTTTTGTTGTACTTCTAATGGAATTAATCTTTCTTCAGATATAAACCGTTGATGATCATTGAATGATTATGCTTTAATTGTATTAAAATTATATACCAAAGATTATTATTTGAGTTATATGAAGCCCGAACTAAAAATTTACAATTACATCATTGTGAAGATCTATTTCTAATTACTATTGTTCTTTTGCGAATTTGTCTTGCTGCATTTTTTTCATATTTTCCTAAACGAACTTGAAAACCTTGCTGTTTTGCATAACTTTTAACTGCTATAACAAAAGCTTCATGTGAGGTATAAGAATTGCCTTCTTTAAGTTCTATTTGACTTTCTAAAGATTGTTCAAAACTATATGAACTATAATTAGAACCTTCAGAAGCAGTTGAATCATAATTTTCTTGTGCCATAGTTTTACATATAAAAATAAACGCGTATTAAAATTAGATATAATTATATATATATACTTATAAATTGACCAATCACAAATATTTTATAATAATCACATGATAGACATAGGTTAAGACTCTGTACCCCGGGGTATAGGTTAAGTTTTCCCTTATTATGAGCAAGAGCAGAAGATAAAGTGATGAAATGGAGCACAACTCCCATCATGTATCTTCGTAATGTCTAATAAAGAAAGTGTTTAATATGAAATCCGAGCAAAATAATATTGAACTTTAAATTATTTTTTTAATTTTTTTTTTAAAAAAAGCAAAGAATATTATTAATCGAAGTGAAGCATTAATCATCGCGTTCTCTAGAGCTAGTCTAGAGGATCGATTTTTTTAAAAAAAAAAATTGCATCAATTTTTTTAATTTTTTTTTTAAAAAAAGCAAAGAATATTATTAATCGAAGTGAAGCATTAATTATCGCGTTCTCTAGAGCTAGTCTAGAGGATCGATTTTTTTTTAAAAAAAAATTGCATCTATTTTGTTAATTATTTATTTATTAAATGTATGTAATTTTTTTAAATAAGATTGATATGTGCTATATATTACTTTAGGTATAACATCTAGTATTTCACTATATTAAAAATATCTATTCTACAATCGTTCTTTTTTTGAATAAAGTAGTAATTCTACGAGATAAAAGCGGTATTATGAATAAAGTTTTAAATTATAGCATTTCATATTACAGTAACAGTTCTCAATTTGATTAGTTATTTCTAATAGGACATTCATAAATTTTGAAAGAAATTTTAATTCTTATCTCTCACTTAACTATATCTTCAGCAAAATACGGATATGCATATAATAATGCTAATAAAAAAATTAGTCATTATGAATAGCTCATAGACATTTCCTTTCATTCTCTTTAAAATATTAGTATAAAAAATAATTCCAACGATTGTAATTTATGCTACAGTACCCGCATTATTAGCCTATAATCCATTTGAACTATTCGATCTCCAAAACTAGTACAGAATTAACTAAAACTACATAATAATTAAATTACATTACTTGAATTGTCTGTAATATTTTTTGAAATTGAAATGAATTTTCGAAACTAATACTGTAATTAAATTTTTACTTTCAACTTCCAAATTATTTTTTTTTGATTTAGATATATAGTATAACTAATTAGGACTGTTAATCGGTTCGTCCGATCCATCCTAGCGCAAGGACTGTCGATCTTTTAAAAGACCGGATTAGATCGCAATCTAGGACCGAAAGGACCAGTTAGCATTAGATCAGACTGACTGAACATTAAATTATGATTAATAATACCTGAATGAATGATTAAAATTTTTGTGCCCAAGAACTAGAGGTTAGGATAAGATACCCCGGGTACAATTAAAATTTTTATAAAAAAATTTCATTTAGAAAATCAAAAATTATTCAGATAAATCTATTAATTCTGCTACAAGTCTTCATCGGCAATTTTGAAATTGATAATGAATTTTTTCTACAAGATCATTAGTTCCTTTCGGTCCATCTAAAAAGGACTGGACTGACCTGGACCGGGTTGATTGACACCCCTATAATAATTATAAATTGCATTATAAATTGCTTCATAAATTACAGGGCAATAAAGCTTTTTATAAATAAAATTACTCATTTTATTCTCTATATTGTTATTTAGAAATTCTGCAAAATCAGACTTGTTATCTAGAGAATTAAGCGTATTACTCATTGGCAGCCACATTTTTTATCATATAGCAATTCTGCAAAACCTGACTTGTGATCAATTGTATCTAGAGCATTAATCATTAGTAGCCACATTTTTTTATCATATAACAATTCTGCAAAACCAGACTTGTGATCAATTGTATCTAGAGCATTAAGCGTATTACTCATTAGCAGCCACATTTTTTTATCTTATTCAGTAAGCTCAGATAAAATCTCATTATGAATTTGCCATTCTGCAAAAGATTCACAAATTTCTAACGATGATGGACGTTTTTCTGGATCTCTCTCCCAACATCTTTTCATTAAATTAATATAGCATAATTCAAGATTTTTAAAAATTGGCGGTCTTAATTCATTAAGAGCTATTTGCACTTGGAGATGTGCACAATATTTCTCGAAATATACGTAAATTGCTGTAATTGGCGTCCAAATAAAATTTCCCACATTATTATTCCAAATGAGTATATATCAGATGCTGTAGTATATGATTGACCATATAAAACTTCCGGAGGGATATAAGGTAATATTCCATAAACTCGATTATGTACTATCTTCGAACTTTTACTCGTTGAGACTGAAAGTGCTAAATCTGCAATGCGCGCACTTGGGAAGGTTTCTTGCAGAATATTACCACTGTATAAATCTCGGTGAATAAAATTTTGTGAATGAATTGCTTGAAGGTCTGAAGCAATGCAATGCAAAAGTGACAATTTATCTTTCCATTCCATCAATGGTATAGCATAAAGATTTTGTCGTAAAGAGCCTATTTCCGCATATTCTAGAACAATAATATAGTCTTTAGTGTCATTATGTTGTGATACTCCATAACACCTTAAAAATGATGGCATGTTATCGCTAATTTCACAATACGCCTTCACCTTCAAATACAATAACGCAAAAATGAAATAAAATCAAAAAAGAGACCATCTTCACTAATCTTTACTAAAAAAAAAAAATAAATAAAAATAAAAAAAATTCACCTCATTTATAAATTCATCTGGACAATCCTTTGATCCATGGATTATTTTAAGTGCGACAAACTTTTCATGTTGAAGTCCATTAAAAATAGAATCCCTAGATTCAGCAAACTTCTACAAAGAACGATATACTGTTGCAAATCCACCCTTCCTAGCTCTTCAATATCTTCAAATTTTTCATAAGAAATCCATAGCGGTGGATGTTTAATTTCAAGTAGTGCTTTTTTAAATTGTTGTCAATATCGGAACTTTATATATCCATTCGGTTGTGACTAAAAATATTTATTAAATTAGTTGAATAATGATTGAATTCTTGCATAAAAAAAATTAAAAATACCTGATGATTTTTCCCGCTCCCTATTGATTTTACATGCACATTAATAAATTATTGAACTTTATAATATAAAACTATCAAAGTTAAGTATCCTATTTACATTCTATACCAAAAATTAGCCTTCTGTAAGTCTCTAGTTGTTCCAACTCCATTTCTATAACAATAACCCAACTTAGACATTTCATAAGTGTCTCCTGTCTCGGCAGATTTGTGATAATAAATGAATGCTTTATGTTCATCCTTTTCAATTCCAAATTCATGCTGATAGCAGCGACCAATTTGTGATATACTAGCATCATTACCCATCTCTGCAGATTTTTGATAATAAGTAAATGCCTTATGCTCATCCTTTTCAACTCCAATTCCCTTCATATAACAACCCCCAAGATAGCTCATTGCAAAAACATCATTCAACTCTGCAGATTTTTGAAAATAAATGAATGCCTTATGTTCATCTTTTTTCACATCCAATTCCATAAAGATAACAATGTCCAATTGCACATAGTGCATGTGTACGTCCCATCTCTGCAGATTTTTGATAACAAATAAATGCCTTATGTTCATCCTTTTCAACTCCAATTCCGCTTTTATAGCAGTTGTCAAGATTGCACATTCCACCAGAATTACCATCTCTACAGATTTTTGAAAATAAATGAATGCTTTATGTGCATCCTTTTCGATTCAAATTCCATCAAGATAACAATGCCCAACAGAACATATTCCATCTGCATTACCCATCCCTGCAGATTTTTGATACAGTAATAAGTAATGCCTTGCGTTCATCCTTTTCAACTCCAATTCCGCTTTTATAGCAGTTGCCAAGATTGCACATTCCACCAGAACTACCTATCTCTGCAGATTTTTGATAATAAATAAATGCTTTATGTACATCCTTTCCAACTCCAATTCCGTTTAAATAATTATCTCCTAATTTAACCATTCTATCAGCTAATTGTCGATAATTTTTGTCCGCTGATGCTAACTGGTTTATTTGCAGTGTATCAGCCAAATGATGAGTACATTTAGTGGATTCTTCAAGAATCAGATTTACGGTATAAGAGAAATGAGAGAATTTAATCTTATTTAAGAAAGGGGCATATGGGAAAAGGCTGAAAGTATATTTTAACATGCAACAATGAATCGTGTGTGATGACTAACGAAAAACATAAAATTAAATTTAAAAAAGCAAGCATTGATGCTAAAAAAGATGATTGAAAAGTTTTACACAAGCATTCAATCCTTATCAATGGTTTCTTCTAAAATATTGATCATTGCCTGTACGTTTTCCTCATTGTCCATTGGTTAAATTGATCAAGTTGATTAATTTCGTGAAATTTAATTATAATAGTTACTTTTAAAACTTCATTATCTATTGCTTGAATAAATTTTCTATTAATAAATGTGGCATCCGACATATTAATTAATAAGCTTATTCTACATGCATATTCTTCAGGATTGTGATAAGACAAGTCTAATGAACCGTAAAAAGGTCTGAACAAAAGTGTTTGATTTATTTCTTGCTCGGTCATTAAATTTTTAAATTTTTCAATTTTGGTGTCTTTAATGATTTTAAATAAGCCAAATAAGAGCACTCTCCTAATTAACTCTAATCTTGAAATGTCGGCCTAAATATAAAATACAAATGTTCGGAATATTTACTCGTTTAAGGAATTTGTCATTACATAATACAAACAATATATAATTAGCTAACCATCCTAGTGATCCAATGAATCAATTTTGTTCCTTGCTTCTGCAAATTTATATCAGTTTTAGAACCTTGAAATATAAATACAAATTTGAATAAAGAAAAGATGCCGCATTTTAATAATTAATTTAAATGTTTATATGAATTAATTGCAAACTTACTAAATAGACAATCGAATGAAACATGTAACATTTCCGGAAAGATATTTGCAGCTAGTTTGGACTTGCATAGATAATACATGATTTTGGATTTAAACGATTGTGATTGAAGCAATGACTCTTTTTGGCCTATTTTATATAAGGTTAATCTATAAATTAATTATCTGATACTGACATAAAGCTGTTTGTGTTATTATTACGTACATGATAATAATCTAAATTCAGTCAGGGATATTACCAAAAATGGATGATGTCGATCACACCCTTTATGGTAATAAAATGTTAATCGCATGATTCTTGAAATTTCCGGTAGAACATTCATGTGATTGGCTAATTAGTCAGTGACCAATCAAACCTACCAAATTTTAAATATACTGCGCATATTATTCGTATTTATTTTATTTTCCGATTTATAATCCAAGTAAAAATGCTATCGAAAAAATTCTATTTATTTTCGAAATATCACTTACTTGTTAACTTCAAAACCCCAATTATTTATTTTATTTTAAATAGGAAGCACCGAAGGATAATTTGGCCATTTCCATACTATAAAAAAATACTGTTGCAGAACTTATTCGATATCCTGTTCCATTCGAATAAAGATTCAAAGATACAAGATATGGAGTAACAAAAGACGATCCGACTAAAAGTTATCTTGAGATATGCAAAGTTCATTACATCAGAATCTCGAAATTATATCTCAAATGATATGGAAAGATAAGTTAAATATATTATATTGTATCGCATGTAATTTTGAAACAATTTATTCACAAGAATTGATTCATTTGATTTGCATTCTTGTAATATTTGGCATAATAATTTACATATTGCATATTACTGATTTGGGACTCTATGTATCATCCGATATTGAACAAGACACAAACGATCAGGATTCGGAGAAGGAATGCCAAAATGCTATACAAGATTGGCCAAAAGAAGCTTAGAATCGGATCCAAATAGACGACCAATGGCAAAATTTTCCGTCAGAGTTGAATATTGGCTTGATGAGATGAAACAAGATGATGAAAATAAATCAAGAAGCAATTTTTTGAAGCAGATTGTGCTTTTGACATATAGGCTTGACTCGCGAAAGGGATAAGGATAGGGATATTTTTTATTATATTTTATTCGGATCGGTATGATGGGGATACTTTGAAATCCGGTAGCGGATGGTCTTAGACAATTGTTTATAATTATTTTTGTTTATGGGTACCGCAAAAATTATAAAGGTACTTTTCATTTTGCTTATAACCTCGATTTTATTAAAATTTTAAATTCAAATTTAATAATATTATAAATCAATAAATCAATCAATAAATAAATAAATAAATAAATAAATCAGTCAATAAATCAATAAATAAAAGTGATAAAAAAATAAAAATAAAAAAAAAGAATCCTTGAATATTAAAATTTAAAATTGCCCTTCGATTTTAAATAAGAATCACAACGATCTCCGATTTTAAATAAGAATCTTGATTCAGAACTTTAAGCGTGTTCTACTTCACTTATTTCACTTCCCGATATCCCTAAATTTTCAATGTTAGATTCATTGTTAATTAAAGATCTTACCTCTTCCAATATAACGAACAATTCACTACGTTTTTTCGATTTAATTCCACGATATTTTTTTTGAACGCTCTCATCCAATTGTTCAAGAAACGCTTCTATTTTGCAAACAATTTCTGCATTCGTCATAGATACTTCACTTGTTTGTGCAATGGCTTCTTGTTTAGTAATCGGAATTGGTCTAAATAAAAGAGCTGAGCCATTATTAATAAAAACATTAGTAATATATTCATGTCTAGCTTGCTTAGCTAAATTAGTGAAATTCATCAATTGTGAACTTAATTCATATTCCTCTCCCAAGCTATTATAGGTAGTTTTCAAGTCCATTGTTGGATTAACAAAATTATCTTTACGTAGACGAGCTCGAAACCTCTGGCACTCCGCAGTCGCTTCCGGCCGATTCCTTGGACTAGTCGTTTGAGAATCATTTAATCCGATTAAGTTGAAGAAATTATTTCGCAACTAAAATTCGATATGTAAATAAATTTATGTAAAGAATTAGGTTATAAATAATCAGATACATACCTGAAAAAACTTCTTACAATTTCGAGCAGCAATTTTCCAATGCCGCATTTGTGGGACGGGAGGTATTAAAGTTTTTAGAGCTTTATTTATTTCTTCTAAAATTGCATCTTGTCCTTGATGCTGGTTAATGAATCCTGATCGAGATACAACACAATTCTTTTCTATAACATCTCTTACCAATGGGTCAAGCCGCATAAATTGTATTTCATCAGAAACTTCTATCTGACGGTATATTGGGTGCCTTCGTGCAGACCATATTGGAGAGAAAATTCTTTTCGCAGCTCTTTTCAATAACGGATTGTTTTTCCTAATTGCTGTTCTGTAATTAACAATGGCTTGAAGATAAATAAATATCTAAAAAAAAAATATATATATATAAATTAATTACAAATGATCATGATTTGTTTCGAAATAGATGTCTGATTTCGAAACTAGACATTCTGGTGAATTTAATTTCTTAAATTTACCTGCTCGAATTTTACTTGATAAAGCAGATCCTTTTGTTCTTTTACCCAGGATAAATAACCCTCTACCGTCGAAATAGGATGACTTTTAACGTATGGCCATATTAACTCCAAAGCCATAGCTTTGCGATAAATGTTGCAGACCGAATCCCATGACTTGTGGTGATCGTAGCATTTCTTAAAATAATTAAGCTGATTTTCGGTCTTATATCCCTGTGATATTGCAAATTGCTTAAGATCGATACTCCTATTTTTAAGCAATTAAAAGTTAATATAAATACAAAAAAAAAAGTATTTAACAATACAAATTACCAATTTAATTCAACATATGCTCGAAGCATATTCATTTCCTCATGTAATGGCCCGGGAACAAGAACTAACCATGGATATTTATCCTTTATGTTAGCCATTCGATGATATGGAATGCCATCGCAAGTTACGACCGCCCATTTACGCATCCCATTTTTAATTCCTGCTATATTCTCAATGTGGAGAAGAATTTTTTCAACGTTAGCAGTTGAATTTGGATTAATATCAAGAGGGTCAGGGACAAAGATTTCCGGAACATTAACTCCTTGATCGGCATGTGCTTTTTGAGTTATGCTAATTCTTGGTGCATTGGATCGTTGAATCTGCTCTTCAATATTATATGGCTTAAACGCAATCGACTTTTCTGTTATATTCTCAACTTTATCATCGTCTTTTGACATTTCTGCTAACGTAGGTAGACGAGATTTACATTTAGGGCACACCTGCTTCCGATTATCAATATTCTTCTCGTTACAGCTAGAACAATGTTTACTACAATGACTACTTGAACCTATATTAGAAGCAAGTGAATCAATCGTATTAGTCGCAGATGATTTTTCTTCACATAACAAATCAAGTAATTCAGAAATATACGTATGTAATTCTTGGTCAATAACTTCTCGCATTTCAGGTGTAGTATCAAAAAGGTTTTCGTATTGCGACCTACTTAGGGAATTAAAAGTCCAAGGATTATTAGTATGCTGGATACGATTATGAGAGTCCATATTGAAAGCAACAAAACTGGTGACAATATGAAATATAACCGTATTAAGTCCCCGATCTAAATAATTTTTTTGCCCCCTTTGTTCATTATCGAACGCTAAGAACAAAAGACCATCTGGTAAAATTTCTTCTTTTTCACCTAATTCGTCTAACCATTTCTGAAAACTAGAATAACACCCTGAGCTTGTGATATGGTTATCAACATTAATGATAGTTTTGGATCGTGCGATGGAATATTTAATGGCTGACGCCATAAGACCCATTTCTGAGACATATTTTCCATGTCTGGACCCGTATACCGAATCAACTGCCATCACCCTCTTATAAAGTTTTTCAGCACTTTTAGAACCTGCATCGAAATTATTACTAGTTAGTGTTTCGATAAATTTTACAACAACCGGATTACGTTTACTTAGCCATGTTTGTGGAGTATATTCTAATAGATTTTCTAGAGAAAATCTATTATTATTTCTAATAAGAGATTCGACATCTTCATATAATGCTTCTCGTTCGATTAACGCAATATCAATAACGGCTTGTATACGCTTATGCTGATTGCTATACCGAGAATTCCACTGTTCAGTTAGCTGTCCATTTACTTCATATTGGCTTTCGTATAATTCTCTTAGCTGAGCTATCATTTTATGGCATTCTTCTAGTTGCCTGTTTAACCTGGATATTACATCATTTTTATGGTTTACTTGCCGTTGTAATTCTGTTATTATATACTTATTATTATCTGCAAGTATTTCAAAATCTAACAAGTGGCGTGATACATCTTCAACAATCATTTCATTAAATTCGGAAGCAGAGGTAGAATCGTTATTAGAATTATCTTCAAGACGGGAACTGTTACTAGAACTACCTAAAAGTTGTTGGTAAAAATGATCAGAAACTACAACTTGATTATAATGGTTTACACAAAGAGAAAATTGAGAAAATTGTCGATCACTAAGTTCCGGTATTAAATCTTTAAGTGCTTCAAGTTTTTTAGCCGCTGATGGTGCATTAGCGTTTCTCCAATGATCTGATTTTGGCATTCCACAAACGTTTAACCCCCGACTACTGTAATTACGAACTAGATCAAGAAATATGCAGGGAAGCTCTTTGGCTTTTGGTGATGAGGACTGCGACATCGTTCTTAATATTAGTCTCTAAAAAAAAAAGTGAATATGTAGTTTTAATATGTAGTTTTAATATCTAAATAGCAAATTTCACTTTTTCATTTACCTTTTTTAAAAAATTGGATTATGACGGGATCGTTACGGATTATTAATCTATAGTATTTTTACTTTGAATTTATATATCGTTTAAGTATAGACGGATATTACACTAAGATGTAAAATCTTGGCTCTAAAAAGACCGTCAAGAGCCAATCAAAATTTGCGATTTGTTAGTCGATCATTCTAGAAATGTTCTAGAACCGATATCCATTTTTGGTAATATCCCTGACTGAAATTATCTACCACCTAGGAAAAACTTTATTAATAATTTTATTTATTTTTCAAATAAGAAATATAATTTAAGAATATAATAAACCTCTTTTGTTTCCAAATCTAAAAGCTTGAGACTTGATTTTTGTAATAGCTGAAAAGAAAAGATGTATACAATGAATAGGTGTTATTAATTGTATAAATTATATGATAGCTTTTAAATTTACCTCGAGAATTATTTTGAATAAAAATTCTTTTTAATTAGGAGGTTTCAATTCAATATTTTTAATTAATGACGATAGATACATAATTTTATCCTACAGAAGATTTAAGAGAGAATTTTGAGAGTAAATTTTCTAACAATAAGTAATAATAATCACTCGAAACTTAGAAAATTCAGAGTCTTAAAAATTCAATACAATAATCTAATGTTTATTTTAACAGCATTAATCTTATCATTTGCAAGAATCTCATAATATCAAATCGTTTGAATTTTGAATATTCAAGCCTGAAATGAATCGAAATTTATCGCATACCATATCGGCGGATATATGAAATTGGACCTTTTTTTAGGTCACCAAAAATAAGATAAAATATAATTACTAAATTAATAAGATAAACCCTAAAATCTAATAAAAATTTACGTCAAACCATTTTTTGATGATACTAGTACCCATTTCCCAACCTTTTAACCCATTTCTTTTGAACAATCGCAAGTAATTAAGAGCAATTAAGAAGTAGATTGTACAGGTTGACAATAATAGTATATATTTATTTAAAAGTTTATAAACAACAGTTTCTTTTTATTAACATGTTATATTTTAAAGAATGACAACTCAAAATAGTGTTCCGTGTTTACTTTGTGTTAATAAAACACTAAAAATTCTTCGTGGCTTACGTATACATCAAAGAGTTTTTCATCAAACAACTACAACAAATTCATTTTCTTGTCCTCTTTGTCCACACAGTTCCTTTAAAAGCAAAAGTGGGTGGAGCCGACATGAAACCCTTAAACATGATAATTACAATATACCTAAACATTTTAATGAACTTCCTCAAGATCACATTAATGAAATAAAAGCGGCTTTGGTTTATCTAATTCGATCTTGTCTCAAATTACACTCCAAGCATTCGGGTCTTCAAACTATTTCCTCACCATTAACTGAGTCAGAATTTGTTTGTATATTTCGAAACCATATCAAGCGCTATTCATTTTGCCAGCAAAGATATATGTGTTATTTTGGAGGGTATGATGCATATGATACTTTAAGTTATATTTTTAATGAAACAAATTGGGGAAGACAGATTTTTGAACATGGTCAATGGTCAGAAGTTATTCTTGTACCAGATTCTACAAGTCCTGCGATGTGTACCAAACCTTTGCGAAGTTCTCTTCGAGTAAATCCAGAAAAATCCAAAAATGATAATCATATGGGAAAAAAGAGAAATTAATGATAATGAAGAAAATGTATCAACGGCTAGATGGATTACAATGCGATTTTTAGTAGGACAATTTTATTAAACTTTAAAGTTGAATAAAATTTGCAAAATATAGATTTAATAAAAATTATTTGGCGACTTTTTTTTTTTTTAAGTTTAGAGGCCATGTGCTATGGCCGGGATTTTATTATGAGTTATAGTGACGTAATATTTGTTACATGAATGAGGATACAACTAGCCACATGTGCACTTTTGGTGCCTAATTTAAGTAGTCCGCCCGCAGGTTCTACACTAGCTGCCATACCTACAACCCAACTACAGGAATTGTCTATTTAAACCCTCTGGTTCATGGTCCTCCTATTACTACTGACACACTACATTTAATGCAGATGTTGTAGGCCACAACCCTTTTAGATATCGACGACCTAAGGGCTACTTTACCCTCGCACAAGAGCCTACCGGAACAAATTCCATGTCCCATACATGTACCATTGCCCGGATTTGGTAACCGAGGCTACCTGCCCTTATTAGGTTCGTTCTGATCGAAGTATCCGCCTTCTCTTGCGCATACCATAAGGACCGATTTTCACTACCTCCTAACTCGGGTCTTGCCAAACGGGTTCTTTTGGGTTTTTTCCGGTTCCCTGGATTTGCAATATAACACATACATCATTGCACCCGCAGGCTCCCATTCAAGATGGTGGAACCAAGGTTACAGGTTTAGCGCCCAACCGCTCATAAGCCACAATCATTGAACGCAGATTTAACTTCAAATCGTCACCAGTGGGATTTGAACTGTCAACCTGCAGCTTGGGGGTGACACCTTGACCACTTCTCTAAGGCGCCACACCCTTTATTTGGCGACTTTTTTAAATGTTCCAACTTTTAAAGTTTTATATTGAGAAGTTTTAAATTAAAAATACTGTAAGCATAAAATAGCAAATTACTTATGCATTATTTAACCCAATCTACCAAGAAATAGCAAATCCTACTTATTCGTTATGAAATCGGTACAATATAAGTTTAGCAAAGTTTACACATATTACACAGATTTGCACGATTGCTTTAATATCACTGACATAATATGCATTATTTCATACTTATATGATAAATGAAAGTATTAAAGATCTTAAAGAATTATAGCTTTATTAAAAATAAAGTAAAATTGATACATCGTTTTTTTTTAAAAATAAATCATCGTCCATTTCTATCAAAATCAGCCCGTATTTTGATTTTGAAACTGTAAATAATAAGAATAATTTTCGTGCTTTACATTGTATAGCCATCGTCACTAAATCTTCAATAATAAACCTTATAAATTGGAAGTTTCAATTATAGTTTTTTAACTATGTTAATAATAATATAATAATAATAAAAGCATTCGATTTTTATAAAAAACGTTCTAAGGTTAATTAAAATTGATACAATTCAAGAACTAATGTGATGCGATCTAGAGATTGTACCCTGGTAGACATTTTAATATGCTACTGACTAGATTCATCATTTTACATCGTATCTATGCGGAACTGAATAATATTTGAATACCTATACTGTATATTCAATTTCTTAATACAATTAATATATACATCATGCATTCAGCTAGAATAATACATATTCATAGAATTTATAAATTTGATAAAATTCGAATCATACCTTTATCTTTTTTGACTTATTTATATTCCACTAACATTACTTATAACAATGAATTTTTGATAATCAACAAATATTTTTATTACCTTTCAATTCCACTTCCTCCTTGATAATATTTAACATTAAGTGGTCTATAATTCTTCCCAAATTTTTTGAAAATATTTGAACGTCTTTGTTTGTCCTTTTCAACTCCGATCCTTTACAGTAATGCTACAGCACAGGCATATCTATAAATAATTATAGAGCATACATTCAATTATTGACATTTTAATATTATTTTAATAATATATTATTTGATCATACCTTGAATCCGGAATATGCATCCTATCTTCTATCTTCCACACAAGCAACTATGAACATTCGAACACCAATATCCATGATACATGCAACTGATATAACAACACCAAACTCATACAAACTGATTCCTACAAAAACATGACAAAATTTCATATAGTAATTTTTGAGCTAGTGGGACTTCGTTAGAATCGTTAATTTCAGCTCCAATAGATAACTTATCCAATCCAAGATCAATTTCTTATTCAAATACTTTGATAGTTGGCTATTCGTTATAATTCTAATAGTTTATAACGGTATCAAAGAGATTAAAAAAGCAGAAATTGATTTAGAAATATGGCATACCTATTTTCACTCTTTTACAATTAATATTTACATGTGTTTGCTATTACAAAATAATATCTTAATAAAACACGAACCTTGATTTACCCAATATCATATGAAGAGATGGTGGCCTAGTGATAACTCTTGATCTAGCTTATCATAGTAATATCGCTATTATTTCTGAGACAGAAATAATGAGTATTAGAGAATATGACTAATATATAAGAGATAGATGAATGTTTATTAATTAACATATTATTGCGTACCTTAAAATTCTTCAAACCTCTCTGTTATCGTCACGATCTAAATCTCTAACAACTGTTTTAACAGAATTATAACCCTAGTGCTAAATTCACCATGTTGTATTAAGTAGAATAATTCTCTTTATTACGTAGATGAAAAACATAAACATTGTATGGAAAAAGGTGCTTAGCTACATTGATATTTAATCTCTACTAGCACTACTCGTGATAAACAATTCACGTTCCTTTTCTACTTCCAAGCTTGTTATGCGCCGTAGCACCATCTCTGCGGATTTCTAATAATATTCAAATCTAATATGTTCATCCTTTTCAGCATGTTAATACTTCTGCAAATTTTCGATAATGATAATGAATAAATGCTTTACCTTCAGTTCTCATATGATAATTACCATCTTTATGAATAATTAATGGTAAGTGACTATGTAGTATATTTAAGAATCTTCACTAATATATTTTTTCCTGTATAAATATAGCCTAAATAAATTATAAACTAACTTATTAGCAAAGAAATGCTTTATCAACACGTAATTTTAGAATTAATTGAATAAATAAATATATCAAATTATAAGACTTACATAAAAATATTAGAGTGAATATTTGGCTTTGTAATAATATAAGCATCATTTCATCGTTCTGATAGAGCCCTTTGAAAATAAAGAATGCTGAGATATAAAACTAATGAATGTGCACCGAGTTCTTTAATATTTGGTTCACTTCCTGTGATTATTTTTACATCTGAATTGCCATCAGATTGTATTCACATTTAACTTATTATGCAAAGGATAAGTGTATACGTATATATGGTACAAGAAACCTAAAATCACAAATATTAATAGTAAATTAAATATTTTCTAAATCTATAGATGTAACTTGATTATATATATAAGTAATACCTCGTACTTATTTTGTTCTGATTTTCTTATAATAGCAATTAGCAAGTACGACACTATCATGGCAGTATATTTTGAATGCTTTACGCCTATATATTTCAATTCTAAATAAAAATTTTCCAAGTGTAAGTATTAACAATAACTTGTATCATCGTGCTCCTATTTTTTGAGGTTTAATAATATTTTAGTATAATTGATAAAATAAATTTTTCTATGTAAATATAAAAATGCACGAAACGCAAATATTAGTAGATTGTGAACAAACCTTTTAGTATTTTGCCTTGACCTTTAACTATATATGTTGGTTTTACTTTATACGTATAATTTTTTTTTTTTTGCAATTAAAAATTTGATTCTTATAGTATGCTCTATGTAAAGACCTCTTTATTAACATTAATATTGAAACAATTCAAATACTAACGCTAAAGTAATACGAGCTAATATACTAATAAGTTTCACGCATATAAAGTTGTATACAATAGTATATTTGTGATAAAAAATCTTCACATTATTATCTAAGAACGAATTATAAAACTATAAGTAGAGTATATTAATAAATTATTAATAAAAAATTATAATTGTATACCTATTAATGCGATTCATCAGTATTGATATTAATTGTTGTACCTTTCTCAAAATAAGATGCTACGTCGTTTACATAAAAAAAATCACACCGATTTTCATGTTCCATTATTTCTACTATAGCTGGTATTTCTTCTTTGCCTCCCCTTTCATAGTTTTTTGAAAAAAGTAGGAAATATGATTGTGGTTTTTTTTTCTACTCCGCTACAGGAAAAAGCTGCAAACCCAATATCACGATGCTTGTCTATAAACTCTGGTACATGATACACAAGAACATGAATATAAGGAGTAATATCTGTTGGTCGATAAAGCCCACGTATAAATCCAACCGAATTAACACTGCCTTGTGATCGTGTTAAAAAAAGTTCTAACCATTTACGAGCTTTTTCATGAAAAATAGTTCCAGTTATATTAGGATTATGTATATCTTCATATAATTCATTAAAACCATCCCATAGTTTTTTAATAAGGGTAGCTCTTTGAGGAACAAACATAATATTCAAATTAAAGTTGCGCAAAACTTTTAATTTGTCGTCTCCCATAAGCGATGTGTGCAACCAAGCTTTAGTGTCCTGATCTTCCCAAAAATGAAATTGTACCTGAATACGCTTCATTTCATTAATAATTTCCTGTCGAATTTCTTTAGTAAATCTGCGTGTAGTACATAATTCACTTATTGCAAGAGTCCATAATCGATCCCAGATACGTAACATTAAATAAAGTTCGTCAACAACATAATTACAAATAGGTATCATTAAAAACAATGGTGCATATTGATGGCCAGGTCTTTGTAAATAGTTTGACAAATATCATCAATGTCTTTACTAATGGTCCAATTGTCTTGACGAATACTATTAAGTTCAAGTACACCATTTTGTGATTTGTGAATTGGACACCACAAGCAAAATTCCATACTATTTGCTGCTTTGTGCCCTAAACAAATTGATAAAAACTTCCAGTCAGCTGTAAAATATAATTCTATATTCCATTTTTTTCCATTATTATCTATAAATCCATTCTTAATATCATTTAGATCCTTAATTAAAGATGACATTGCAACTTTTAATGTTTTATACTTTTCTGTTCCCAAGTGTAAAATTAAAGTAAAATGTGAACTAGGTTTATAAAGATTAAATTTGCTATTAAGTATAGCAAATGTGACCATAACCTGTTTAACTTTACGTCCAATGTTACGACCGTCTCCAGAAATACGAATTTTAAGAGTTGATTGTACTAAATCTAAATTACCCTTGGCAACCAATGAAGGTATTAAAAATCGTAAGATATCTTTAATTGATCGTGATACAGTTTTTCCTAATAAAGATTCTATCTCTTCTACGATTTCATCATCATAAAAATGAACATCCATATTATCTTCAAATTCTTCAACTTGAAGAGCTGGTAACTTCAAATCAACGGTATGTAATTTTACTCATTTTATCATTTAGTTCTTTTTTTCTTGCAAAAATTGCACTTTCTCTTGGTAAATTGTGTTCAATAGCAGAAAGAGTTCAGTATGCAGCTCTGGTAATATAATGTTTATCCATTCCTTTAATTATAGCAATTTGTTGAGTTTTCTCTAATTCTTTGGAAAATTGATTATATTTAATATGAAATATAGATCCGTTAACGCTAAAAGTTAATTCATGTAATTTAACATTATCTTGTGAATGGTAGTTATGTTTAATTTGATTTTTGAAATCTGCAAACAAATTAATGCCCATATTTTTATTTTGTATAACTTGCATTCTATTAGATAAGTCTGCAAATGGTTTACATTTTTTTTCTCTGTGTTTTTCACGAATATGTCTAAGTTGTTTTAATTGCAAGCCAAAAAGATGAACACCATTCATTGTACTTTTAGATATCTAAAAAATTAAATCTTTTATTTAAATACTTTAATTAAAATTTAAAATTTTGAAACCTTAATTTACTATATACGTATATATACTGATTTAAATGTTTATTTTTTTTTCATTATAAACTTTTAAATAATAATTTGCAGCAGCCGTAGGTGATAAATTTGAACAAACAAAATCTTCTTCTTCAAGTCCAAAAATAATTTTATAATGTGGACGTTTAGCAATATAATTTATATAACAAATAACTGTTTGTTCATTTTTTCCATAAGTTGTTTCTACAATATATTTGTCAGGAATAGGGTATTGATTTGGTTTTAGTGTATAAACAAGTTCAGATTCTGATGGATATACACCTTGTTCAACAATATAGTATTTATAACTTCTTTTTGAAGTTTTATACTTTATTGTATAATCAGCAGGGAAATTAGAGAACTCTTCAGCTTTTTCTTGTATAGATTTCATTAGTGTTAGTTTTTAATCACGTAACAATAATTTTTAGTTTAGTTTATATATTAAAAATATTAGCCAATCATAATAAATGTCAAACAAAATGATAGTCATAATGATGGTTATAAGGTCAACATTTTGTACTACCTACAAATTAGGGTATTTCACAAATCCGCCCATATGCTTTTCAGTTAAACGATCATAAGCCTTCTAAGATACACAATAGTAAAATTTTTAACCAACATAGAATTCAAAAATTATCTGAATAAACAATTTCAATAAGCAATTCCATGAAAGCTTAACAGTATTTGTTATTTGTTTTTTAATGTGGTTAAGTATTTCTATGACCTGATTTGAAATAATAATAACAATAGTCTGTTAAAAATCACGAATACTAACTAATAATTGAATTATTTTTACCTTTTTTCATACAATTTTGTGAGGAATTGCAAGCTTTTTTAGGACAGGACATTAAAAAATTTTAACTTTTTCTCAAATTGACCTTCATTTTTGGCAAGGCAAAATTGAAGCTCAATTTTTTCTAACAATTCTATGTTTGTGATAAATTTAATTTATTATTAGTCTTTTAAAAAGTCTTAAATTATATGAATACGCACGTATTTCGTCATTTGCTATTAACAAGAAACCAAAAAATTGGGCTATCAGTCATATTTTTCCTGTCAGTCCTATCGGACAATTATGAGAAATTAAGGTCACTGTTGGGTGACACCTGATGAATATAGTAGAAAAAAATAGTTGTCATAAATCGAACAATTGGCACAATTGAGAACTAAAAAAAAAAGAAAAAATTGAAAAAATGGGACGGCAGATGAAAAATCAACTTTGCATGGCCTAACTATTAAATCTACTTGGGAATTTATGCCCAAGAATAAAATAAAGATCACTAAACTTTAACACGCTTTGAGCAAGATTCAAAGCATAAATTATTAAAAAACAAGAGCAATTATGAAGTGTAAGATTAGAAAACCTTTGGCACAAAGAGTTGATCCTGACTTGATCACTGTTTGATCACAGAACTACAGACGTTCCACTTAATGTCTAAAGTTACTAGTCATGAACGAGTTACATATGTACTATGAACTGCGCCAAAAAGCATGATCATCAGCCAGTCAAATTTTAATAGAACGATCTAGAATTAATTTCCGTATTTGGGGGTCATCTAAAGCTATGTACCCACATGACATTTTCGTGTAAATCAACCAAACGGAGTCGCGAAATTTTGTTTACACAGATCAGCCCAAAGAAGTCAAAAAACAAAAAAAATGCAAGAACATAAAAACGGCTATCTTGGGCCATTAATAAAAAATGTTAGGAAGGTAATTTTACCTATATTGGTTCTAACCCTAACCCTGACCCTAATGCTAAACAGTCTCTGATACGAATTTTAACTAAAATTTCAAAAAATCACGTGGGTATATGGCTTTAGCCATCCCCCATATTTGGTATCATTGATCGATAGATCTCGAGTTAAAATTTTAAAAATTATTAAAAATTATAAAAGACGGTTACTGCCTCCGGGTATCGAACTCCCAAACTTCGGAGCATTACCCTAGGTCTTACAAGGACCCCGAAATATACATAGATAGATAAGGTGACTTTTAAATTTTTTATTAATTGCTGTACGCATGACTTTTTTATAATATCAGTATGCAAACTTTATTCCTTACAATAAAAAAATTAAAAAAATACAAATAAAATTCTAACCTTATTAATTATAGTATAAAATTTTATATAACAGATAGGCTATAGCGATATAGTAGTAGCATGTTATTTTTTTAAAAAAAAATTCTCACGTATATATAAACTTGCATATTAAAATTCAAACAGGGTTTGTATATACGTACTAAGGCTCTTTGCACATGCTAGCACTTTTAGAGCCTAGTATGCATGTACATATGCCATATACCGTACCCCTTGTTTTAATCCAAAAACATAAAAATGCCTTTATACCCCTTTGTCACGCCAAAAGATAAAATTTTTAGTTCTGAAAATAAGCTACCCCACGATCGATGATCATTGCTAAATAGTAAAGTCTAAATTTTACTAAACAAATCGATTAAAGTCGAATAAGTAAACTTATTCAACAGATCAAAATACGTATATTCTAAAATTTTCATATAAATCGGATAATTTTTTATTATTTGACTTTTAATTTAAACGTTCAACGGAAAAAATTTTTTTTTAAATAAACATATACGTTGAGCGTAAAAATTAAAAGTCAAATATTAAAAAGTTATCCAATTTATATGAAAATTTCTGGGTATACGTATTTTGATCTTCTGAATAAGGTTACTTATGCTACTTTAATCGATTTGCTTAGTAAAATTTAGACTTTACTATGTAGTAATTATAATCAATTAACTAAAAATCATTTTATAAGTTACCCCTAATTTTTTGTGTTCAAAATTGGCCATAAAAGGAGGCTTATTTTTCGGGAACATACAGTAATACAATATTTATTTATTGTTATAAATTTATTTTTAGAGATTTGTTTATATATTTATTTATTTTTGTTTTTTTGAAAAATCGATTCTTATTTCAAAATACCGCGCATACATGTACTCAATTTTATTATTGTTTTGGTTTAAAAAATGAGGTGGTAAGATCAGCATGGGGGACTTTCTCATTTTTTGGAAAAATACATGGATTATTATAAGGTAGTTAACCAATAATAAACTGGCTTTTTTAACACGTGATATCATTTTTGTCAAAACAGATAGATAATCGTTAAACAACCAACGGGCTTTATTCATATATTAATATTTTCTTCGAAATAAAATAACCCACATTGTAAAAGAATCCAACTATTAATTCATGCACTAATAGCAATTTTCAGTTTTAAAAACTTTATTTAAAAGGTTTTGATAACAAGTTACACATCCCTTAATAGTTTTTTTTAAAAACCCGTGTAATTAATAAAACTATACTATTGTATATATTAAATAACTTCTATTGTGTTAAATATCTTTTAAGAACCATCATAGCTTTAAGAAGAGTCTACAAAATTTGAAAATAAAAGCTAACAAGTTAATATTATAACTAAAAACAAATAAAAATACAAAAAACAACGTTGAACTTTGTGAATTGAGCAGTACAATATACTTTTATTACCTCTTACTATATGGTAGATAGTACTTCAACCTTCACTATAACTACTGTGATGCAGCGTGATGCAAATGATGCAACTTGAGTTTATTGAAAAGACGTTCCCTAGAAGCTATTTTATTAGTAAAATATTACATGATTGATTTTTTTTTAGGTTTGCTTATACCCGAAAATTCTGGTTTTAAACTACAATTCTGTATAAATACTTGTATAACATAGATCCCAGAAATCATCGGGTTCGAATGTCTCCCATGCTGGTAAGATCAAAACAAAGGAGTAGCTTATTTTTAGACCAAATTTATGCCTAAAAATACGCAAATTAAACTTTTACATGTAGAATTTTGATATACAAATACGCATTTAAAAATCTAACCTTTTTAATAATTTTTTAAAATAATACGTATATTTAAATCTTACTTTACTTAATTTGTCTATAATGGTGACGTGTTCTCTGACCTGACCTATCTATGTATATTTCGGGGTCCTGCCTTACATACGCCCAGTCCACTTGGCTATGTGAGCAGGACCTAGCATAAAAAATAATATCTTCTCTTAAAAGGAATATCGTTGTCACCCGAATGTCGAATTAAATTTTCACATATCTATTATTGTCCAAAGCATACTTTATTTCTAATGTATACATTAGAAATCTGGCACATTACGTAAATGTTATTATATGAAAATGCGAAAAATTTCTTATTGATATATGATGTAGAAACAGCCCATTTTTACATTTTTTAAAAAATGAGTTTTTATTAGATTCATATAAATTTTGATATGGTTAACATTTTTCAATTATATAAATGAAAGTCAGTTCGTTTAATAAAAAATAAAGATAATGTAAAAGAAAAATTACATGAGGCTTCGTAGAGCCAGCACATTACGAGATTATCTGATAGTCACCTGCTACCTTTAACTAATCAAAATCGTGAAATTTGATTAATTCCAGATCAGTCCAAAAATCAAAACCCAATTATCTTAAATATAAACTAGTTGTGTGCCTAATCATGCGCTGGGAGCTTTTTATTTTAGTATTGTTATTTTAAAATATTTACATTTATACTTGAGTTATATCACTTCTTTTTTATAGAATATTTCTAGATATATAAGCGAATTTATTTCTATATTATTTCATCAACAACGCTTTTGAAAACTTAGTTTGTAGATAATTATTTTACTGACATAATTATTTTGCAAACGATTAATTCAATATATTGTATCAACAATTTTTTTTAAATTGCTCGATTTTAAGCCTAAACTTAACTCTAATGAAAATGACTAGAATTATTTGCCTGCAAAATTAGCTGTTGGTAAAATACTCTTATAGAACAGACTTGTCCATGAATTAATTAGTTGCTAATAACTTTGTGAAATAATTCTCTGTAGATTAAGATTTCTGTGAAGTAATTATTAGTGAGACTAAGTGAACCTAATACCATTAAATAAATATTAAATAAAAAACTCAACAAAATCGAATTAATATATCTAAATAATATTGCAATAAATGCAATTTGAATCTTTATCTGTTAATAATAATAAAACAAGTAGTTTTATGTATTCTTTTTCTGCTTATTTCTGAATTTATATCGATTCTGAATTGTCATTTTAGAATCAGTATCCATTTAACAATTATTAAAAAAAAGCAAGCAAAAAAAATTTAGAAATGGTAATAATAATAATAAAATAAGAAATTAAAAAATTAAAAAATTAAAAAACATCTCATTCACTTTACACAAAGTCAAATCAAATCTTAACTCATTCTACAATCAAGCAAACTTACTTGCAAAACGTGGAACTAATAAACCAATACTTAAAATTATTCATAATGTTCTAAATCTACCAATTTATTTTCAATTGCATAGTCATCTTATTCCTTCCAAAATACGAACCTTCATCAAAAATATATATACTATACAAGAACTATATTCCTGGTCTACTCTCAAAATATTTAAAAATATACCTAAAATTAATTGGACACTATGTTTTGACATACTAAATACACTTGAACACAATCATTTTAAATATTCTTTTAGAATTAAAATCTTAACTAACAATCTTCCAACTATGGAAAATCTTCATATTCGGTACCCTTATTTATATCCTACATCAAAATGCTGCCGCTGTTCAGATACTGAAGATACTTTACACTTACTCCTCTGTTCAAACAATAACAATAATATTCAACAATCTGTTATTAATATAATTACAGATA
>QKWP01000908.1:42206-99125 GCA_003550325.1 Gigaspora rosea | reverse complement strand
ATTGTTCGAAGCAACATCCAATCATAGTACATATACTGGTTACACGACATATGCATCTAGTATATGTACTGTGATTGGATGTTGCTTCGAACAATTAGTTTTTAGGGTTCCTAGATTTAGGGTTAGGGTGGGCCGGAATTATGTCTAACCCCACCGGGGGCATTATCATGATAGTGCCCACCAGCATTAAGCTTAATGCCGGGCAAAATTAGACTGTGTAACGTTACACGACATTAGCGGCGTGTAACCAAAAATTATTTTTGCAAAAACAATGCACTGGGACTTTGTGTAACACAAGTTACGTGTTTTTATGCAGATCGGTATCAAAAAGTAAAGTAATTTTGGAAAAACGTAAGATTTGCGGCAGTGCCCCCACTTACACTTGTAATATATAAAAAAATAATTCAAACTTCTTGTTTATTTGACATTATATTTGCAACTTAATCATTTCTTACTAATCAATACAATTATATAAAAAGTTCCCTTAGCATTACATTTTTAACCTTGTTCAGTTAGTAAAATCATGAAAAATTACACGTAAATTAGTTTTCAAAGTGGAGCTACAGGTATATGTATATTGTAAGCTAATAGTCAAGTGTTTGGAATACGATTTTAAATAGAATTATGCCGTAATAATTTATGACCATTATTGAGAACTCACCACAATGTTACGTAAAAAAAACATGATAGGATGGAGCATCAGCAAGTAGAACAGTGAAAATATTTTATTGGAATTAACTAAACCAGATGAATTATTTCAGAAAGATGAATTATTAAAAGATAAAAATGATACTAAAAAAAAAAAACACATGTGCAAACATATCCTGATGATGCAAATTTAAGACCGACTTTGACGAAGGCACAAAAACCGTCGATAAGGATTTTTTTTAAAAAAATTAAAATTTAAAAAGGATTAAATAGTACAATCAATCAAAATGGATTGCTGAGTACTTTTTTGTGCAGGTTTAATTTTAAATCCCTTCCTCCTCCTTGCGCCAGGAAGGATATTATCGCGACGATCACCTGATCTGTGATCATTGAAGTCGGTGATTCTGATAGTCATAGATTCAGTGAGTTTGAATGATGATGACTTGCGAGTCTAATTGAGTATAAGTAAGCCACAAACCCAAGAAGGAAAATAAATAATTAATCAAATAATATGTTATTTTTTTTTTTAAATTGAACCTTTAAACTAGCTTTACACTATTTATAAAATTGATTCACTGTATTTCTGAATTCTATAACTATTGCAAACCCTACATTATGATAAAGTTATTTTTTTAAATTTTTTTTTTTTTTTAAAAAAAGTAAAGAATATTATTAATCGAAACTGAAGCACTAATCATCAGCGTTCAAAATAAATTTTTATAAAAATATTAAAAAAATAGCTCTACAGTTCAATTTTGCTTTTTTTTTTTTTTAAAAAAAAATAGCATTCTATTTTGTTAATAAGATTGATATGTGCGTCTCAATACCCGCAATTAATGATGATCATAGTGATCCTGCCCTGCCTATGTTTGATTTTATTGGCCGTTGCAACGTATATTATACATACTACTTAAGGTAATACCTTTTATCGACAGATACAACATCTAGTATTTCACTATATTAAAAATATCTATTCTAATCGTTCTTTTTTGAATAAAATAGTATTTCTACGAGATAAAAGCGGTATTATGAATAAAGTTTTAAATTATAGCGTTTCATGGTAACAGGACATTCATAAAGTTTGAAAGAAACTTTAAATCCTATCAAAATACGGATATGCAAATAATATTGCAGCACAATAAAAAATTGGCCATTTTATAATTAGCTCATAGACATTTCCTTTCATTCGCTTTAAAATATTTTAATATTAAGTTAATATAAAATATAAGTCCAACGATTGTATTTATGCTAAGCACCCATAATATTAACCTATAATCAATTTGAACTATTCGATCGTGTAAACCTAATACAGGGTTGATAAAACTACATGATAATTAAATTACTTGAATTATTTGCAATATTTTTTGAAATTGAAATGAATTCTTCGAAAGTAATAATTAAATTTTTACTTTCATCTTCTAAATTATTGTTTTTTGATTGAGATATAGTATAATTAATAAGTTGATCATTATAAATTTCTTCAAGGTAATCAAGTTTATTATCAATCAAATTACTCATTATATCACAAATTTTTTGTCATATAGCAATTTTACGCATCCGCAATCAGAGTGTCGATATAAGCGATCAATTGTAACTAGCGCATTATTCGTATTACTCATTTGCAGCAACATTTTTTTGTCATATTCAGTAAGCTCGGATAAAATCTCATTATAATTTTGCCATTCTGCAAAAGTTTCACAAATTTTTGCCGCTGATAGACGTTTTTTTGGATCACTCTCCCAACATTTTTTCATTAAACTGACATAGCATGATTCAAGATTTTCAAAAATTGGTGGCCTTAATTCATTCAAGACTATTTGCATTTCAAGTTCTGGCCCAAAATATTTACGAAAAACATTATAAATTTTAGTTATTGGTAATCCAAATAAAATTTCCCACATAATTATGCCAAATGAGTATATATCAGATGCCGTAGTATACGGTTGTTTATTCAAAACTTCCGGAGATATATAAGGTAAAATTGCACAAACTCCATTAGTTCCTACTTTCGAACACTTACTCGTTGAGACTAAAAGTCCTAAATCTGCAATACGAGCACTTTGTTCGGTTTCTTGCAGAATATTACCACTGTGTAAATCTCGGTGAATAAAATTTTGAAAATGAATTGCTTGAAGGTGCAATGCAAAAGTGACAATTTATCTTCCCATTTCACGTATGGCATATCCAAAGATTTTGTCGTAAAGAGCCCATTTTCGCATATTCCAGAACAATAATATTGTCTTTAGATTCATTATGTTGCGATATTCCATAACACTTTAAAAATGATGGCATGTTATCGCTAATTTCACAATATGCCTTCACCTGTAAATATGATAAGAACGCAAAAAATAAAAAAAAAGAACATCTTCATTAGTTTCATTAAAAAAAAAAAATAAAAATAAAAATCAAAAATCACCTCTTTTATAAATTCATCTGGAAAATCCTTTGATCCATGTATTATTTTAAGTGCGACAGGATCTTCATGTTGAAGTGAATGATTAGTAGATATAGATTCAGTATACTTATTCAAAGAACGATATACTGTTGCAAATCCACCCTACCCTAGCTCTTTAGTGCCTTCAAATTGTTCATAAGAAATCCATGGCGGTGGATGGTTAATTTCAAGTAGAGCTTTTTTTAAATTGTTGTCAATATCGGAACTTTTATATATCCATTCAGTTGTGACTAAGAATATTTATTAAATTAGTTGAATGAATGATCAAACTCTTGCTTAAATAAAAATAAAAATACCTGATGATTTTTCTCGTTCCCTATTGATTTTAATGCACATTAATAAATTATTAAACTTTATGATATAAAAACAATCAAAGTTAAGTATTCTATTTACTTTTTATACCAAAAATTCGCCTTCCTTAAGTCTCTGGTTGTTCCAACTCCATTTCTACAACAATAACCCAACTTAGACATTCCAAAAGTATCCCCTATCTCGGCAGATTTTGAAAATAAATAAATGCCTTATATTCATCCTTTTCAGTTCCAATTCCATTTAGATAACAGTCACCAATTTGTGATATACTATTACTATCACCCATCTCTGCAGATTTTTGATAATAAGTAAATGCCTTATGCTCATCCTTTTCAACTCCAATCCCATTCATATGACAAATCCCAAGATAGTTCATTGCAGGAGCATGATTGAACTTTGCAGATTTTTGGAAATTAATGAATGCTTTATGTCCATCCTTTTCAACTCCAATTCCAAAAAGATAACAATGTCCAATTGCGCATATTGCAAGATTATTTCCCATCGCTGCAGATTTTTGATAATAAATAAAACCTTTATATTCATCTTTTTCAACTCCAATTCCATTTTCATAACAGTACCCAACATCATATGTTCCATCAGCACTACCCATCTTTGCAGATTTTTGATAATAAATGAATGCCAAATTTTCATCCTTTTCAACTCCAACTCCCTCTTCATAAAAATGCCCAACATTATGTGTTCCAGTAAAATTACCCATCTCTGCAGATTTTTGATAATAAATAAATGCTTTATATTCATCTTTTTCAATTCCAATTCCCTTCTTATAACAATAGCCAGTATTATTTGTTCCATCAGAATTACCCATCTCTGCAGATTTTTGATAATAAAAGAATGCCTTATGTTCATCTTTTTCAACTCCAATTCCGTCTTTATAGCAGTTGCCAAGCTCGCACATTCATCAGGACAACCCATTTCTGCAGATTTTTGATAATAAGTGAATGCTTTATGTTCATTCTTTTCAACACCAATTCCTTTTAAATAATCATCTCCTAATTTTACCATTTTACTAGCTAATTTTCGATAATTTTTGTCCGCTGATTTTGACTGGCTTATTTGCAGTGTATCAACCAATTGATGAGTACATTTGGTAGACTCTTCAAGAATAAGATTTGCAATATCAGAAAAATGAGATAATTTAATCTTATTTAAGATAGGAGCAAATGGGAAACGGCTGAAAACATATTTTAATATGCAACTATGAACCATGTGTGATGACTAACGAAAAACATAAAAATTAGATTTAACAAGCAAGCATTAATGATAAACAAGATGATTTAAAGGTTTCCACAAGCATTCTAACCTCATCAATGTTTTCTTCTAAAATATTGATTATTGCCTGTACGTTTTCCTCATTTGTCCATTGGTCAAATTGATCAAGTTGATTAATTTCTTGAAATCTAATTATAATTACTTTTAAAATTTCATCTATTGTTTAAATAAATTTTTTATCAATAAAGTAAATATGTACGGGTATATTAATTTATTAGTTTATTCTACATAAATACCTTCTTCAGGATTGTGAATAGGCAAGTCTAATGAACCGTAAAAAGGACTGAATAAAAGTGTCTGATTTATTTCTTGCTCGGTCATTAAATTGTTAAATTTTTCAATTTTGGTTTCTTTAATGATTTTCAATAATCCAAATAAGAGTACTCTCCCAATTAACTCTAATCTTGAAGTGTCGACCTAAATATAAAATACAAGTATTCGGAATATTTACTCATTTAAGGAATTTATCATTACAAAGTATGAACAATTTATAATTAGCTAACCATCCTAGCAATCCATTGAATAAATTCTGTTCCTTGTTTCTGTAAATTTATCTCAGTTTTAGGACCTTAAAAAAATAAATACAAATATGAATAAAGAAAACATGCCGCATTTTAGGAATTAATTTTAATGCTTATATCAGATATGAATTAATTGCAAACTTACTAAATAGAGAATCGAATGAAACATGTAGCATTTCCGGAAAGATATTTGCAGCTAATTTGGACTTGCATAGATAATACATGATCTTTGATTTAAGTGATTGTGATTGACGCAATGTCTCTTTTTGGCCTATATTATATAAGGTTAATCTATAAATCAATTGTCTGACATTGACATAAAGCTGTTGTATTATTATTACGTACACGATAATAATCTACCGCTTTCATAAAGCGAATATAAACTATCTACCACCTAGGAAAAGCTTTATTAATAATTCATTTGTTTTTCAAATAATAAATAATATGAAATTAATTTAAAAATATAATAACCTCTTTAGTTTCCAAATCTGAAAGCTTGAGACTTGATTTTTGTAAGAACTGAAAAAGAAAAGATGTATACAATGTATTGTGTTATCAATCGTATAAATTATATCAGATATGGTAACCATTTATTTAACTTTACCTCGAGAATTATTTCGAATAAAAATTCTTTCTGATTAAGTGATTTCAATTCAATATTTTTTATTAATTCGTAATTTTATCCTATAGAAGATTTAAGGGATAATCTTAAGGGTAAGTTTTTCTAACAATAGATAATAATAATCATTCGAAATTTATGAAATTCAGAGTCTTAAAAATTCAATTCAATAACCTAACGATTATTATGCAGCATTAATTTTATCCCTTGCAAGAATCTTATAATATTAAATCGGCTAAATTTTGACTTTTCATGGCTGAAATGAGTCGAAATTTATCACATGCATACCTTTTCAGTTAAGCGATCGTAAGCCGTTTTAAGATACACGATAGTAAAATTTTTAACCAATGTAGAATTCATAAAATTATCTGAATAAACAATTTCAATAAGCGAATTCCATGGAAGTTTAACAGTATTTGTTATTCGTTTTTTAATGTGGTTAAGTATTTCTATGACCTGATTAAAATAATATAATAATAATCTGTTAAAAATCACTAATACTAATTAATAATTGAATTGTTTTTACCTTTTTTCGCACAATTTCGTGAGGACTTGCAAGCTTTTTTAGGACAGGACTTAAAAAAATTTCCAACTTTTTCTCAAATTGAACTTCATTTTCAGCAAGGCAAAATTGAAGCTCAATTTTTTCTAACAATTCTATGTTTAAGATATATTTTAATTTATTAGTCTTTTAAAAAGTCTTAAATTATAAGAATACCTACGTATTTCGTTGTTAGCCATTAATTGTTACGTAATGTTTTTGAAATTAAATTTAATCTTCGAATGAACGTTACGTAATATTAATAGAATTCTAAGAATTATTTGAATCCTCGTCACAGTCACAATTACACTTTATATAAGTATGCATGCATATATGCATATGTACTTGCACGACGCATAAAAAAAAAGTAATTAAGGTATTTATGAATGATACTGAAATTTTATTTTCTTTTTTTGTAAATTTGATACATGTGTATTTTTAGATGAATCGACAATAAAAACTCATATAGACAGATTTTTGAAATTTACTGATTGTGAATTTCCTCATATAGAAATAACGCCATTCCTAATAGCTATCATATAAGGCATTGTAAGCACTAACGAATTATGTCAAATTTACTTGTACTACAATTTGAACATGAACTTTCATTACTTCTTTTTTCGTGAAGAAATTCATTTATTGAATTTAATAATCTATTGGCTACTTCAACAAATTCATTATTACTTGAATTGTTGTTATTCCCATTTTTATTTCTTCAGCCCATGTTTTCTAGTTTTTTTTTTTTGTTGCATTTTCAAAGCTTTTCAGATCATTAACCATCTGTTCAACTTTGTTTAAAATTCGATTCAACACTTTTTAGCCATTTTTTTGTTGAGTAAGCTCTAATGACTTAGAAATAAAAGAATTTGCCCGTGTAAAAATAGAAGCATTAACAATTTTTTCAAAAGAAGATAATTTATCAACGATTACGCCTATCTAATTTCTGATTCGGAATTTTAAAACAGAAAATGGGAACTTTAAATGGTTAACTTATTTTCAAAATATGTTAATTCTGAAACCATCTAACAATGACCTTTTGATGATATTTCAGCATTCAAATAAAGGATTTCTCATATCATCAAATTTTTAGAAAAACTAATCAAAAAAATAATAAAAACTCACATGAAATACAATATGCGAAGTGATCCTCATACTCATACTGATACTATACTTTATTGTAAAATCAATATATAGATGGAGATCTAATATCACTTACTTAGGACTATTTTTAGAAAGATGATTCTGAAATGGTATGGTGAAAATTGCTGACTAGTCACATAAAATTTTATCAAAATTTATAAATTTAGTATTAGGGGTTTCGTAATTAATTATTAGGCATCCAATTTCAGACAAAATAAGTGATATATTTACTACAAAATGAGATACATAAATCCTATTTTTTTTTTTTTACTGTATAGACTTATTTGCATCAAAAAAAAGTCAAAATTATTAATGTGTGTGCCTATTTAATTCACTGTATCAGAATTTTAAAAATAGAAAAGGGACCCTATTAGTGAATATTTCTACTTGTAACCTGAAGTAAAAATTGGATTAAAAGTATTTGTGCACTAGTATTTGAAATACGAGTATATTTTATGTATATGGAAGAATGGTTGGATCCTTGTTTATAATACACATATGTGATTGATAGTTTAGTAGATACTGTTAGAGCAAATTTGTGATAGCAGACCTATCCCATATATTTAATCTGCAACTAGAGTTCATAGTACCAGACTACTTACTAGTTTTCATCTGAAGTGATTGGTAGTTTCTGATGGTGTGCCCATCTTATATCAATAGCATGCCCTAAAAAATGTATGCAAGATTAATTCTAAATTATTATATTAAGGAAACTGTCAAAAAAATTTTTGCTTTATTCAATATTAAATTCTATATGAATTTCGTACCAGTTACTGTATCAGGATGACAAAACAATATGATGGATACATGAATATTTATTTAAAAAAACATCATTTGACTGAAATAGCAAAAGATTTAGGTAGATGAATGTCCTATTGCCAAATAATGCATAATCAATTTAGTGAAAGCATTCAATTCTGCAATATATGTAAATAATTAAAGGTACTTTAAAAAAAAGTCAACTAACGGGATAAAGAGGAATCCATCATAATAATCTAGGAAAAAAATTTTCAAAATTTATGTTCCCACATGCTAAATCTAACAGATGTTGGTATACTATTTACTCGAAGGATTTTTTTAAGGTTGTTTAGATCTCCGATACTCATATCTTGACGATAAAGATTTAAGGTTATTAAAGTATTATTTTTACTTAAAGCTTCCATTAATATCTTTTCATCTTCAAAGCCAAATTTGTTATAATAAAGATATAAAGAAGCTAGAGTAGTGTTTATATATAGAACGTTTTCTAATGCTTTTACTCCTAAAGATTTAAAGTAGTTAAGGTGATGTTTTCACAAAGAGCTTCCGACAATACTTTAGCACCTTCGGATCCAAGATTATTGCAACGAAGATCTAAATGAGTCAAAGTTTTGTTTACGTAAAGGACTTCAGCTAATGCTTTTCCATCTTCAAAGCCGAGTTTATTAACCGAAAGGTCTAAAAAAGTTAGAGAAGTATTTTGATGAAGCGACATGGATAATGATTTTATCCCTCCAGTGTCAATTTGATTGTCGCAAAGGACTAAAGTAGTTAAGGTATTGTTTTTGCCAAGAGCCTCTCCTAATGCTGTAACACCCTCAGAACCAAGTCGGTTATGCCCAAGATCTACATCAATCAGAGTAGTATTTACGCAAAGAACCTCTGCAAAAATTTTTCCACCTTCAAAATCAATATGATTATTACTAAGATGTAAAGTGGTCAAAGAATTGTTTCTACAAAGAATTTTTGCCAGTGCTTCTAACCCTCTAGACTCAATACGGTTTTCATCAATATATAATTTAGTTAAAGTGGTATTTTTATAAAACACTTCTGCAAATAATTCAGCATCCACGAAATCAAAAAAATTATAGTCGATGTGTAAAGAAGTTAGAGTTGTATTTATACAGAGAGCCTTGACTAATGCTTTCATTCCATGAAAGCCAAATTTGCATAAAGTAAGTTCCAAAGAAGTTAGGGTAGTATTTGTGTGAAGAGCTTTCATTAATGCACTCATCCCTTCGGAACCAAAAGGATTATTAGCCAAAATTAAAGTGGTTAAGCTTGAGTTTTTATGAAGAGCTTCCGCCATAATTTTCAAACATTCATCATCAAAATCATTATCGGTAAGATTTAAAGACATAAGAGTAGAGTTCATACATAGTGCTTTAATTAGTGCTTTGCCTTTAGTAAAATCAAGCCGATTATTAGAAAGATCCAAAGAAGTTATAGTAGTGTTTTTGGTAAGAACCTCTGCAAATGCATTCCATTCCTCAGAACTAATACCATCGTTATGAGTGATTTTTAAAGAAGTTATAGAATTTTTGTGAAGAATCTCTACTAATATTCCTGTTGCCTCCGCACAAAATTCTAAAGAGGTAATATTATTAGCATTCTCATAAAGATTTTTAAATATCTTCTTATCATAAATAACACCATCCAACTTTAAGGATTTAATTTTTCTGCTTGTTCGTAAAAACATTGCGATTAGAGAAAATTTCACAATCATTACAGGAAAATAATAATCATCGGGAAAAAGCAAGTATCGAGTTTCATCTATAAGCCCTTCATCTATGAGCCAGTCTATAATTGGAATGGTCAAATAAGAACCATTAACGGATGTTACATAACTTGTATAATCAAATAATGGGTTTGGAAATTTTGGAAGAATAATTTTAAAGGGAATTAATAGAGCCTGTTCTTTAGCATTTAATGTTGAAAGAAATAATTCTAAAAGCCTTCTATCGCCATAATAATCTGTTGGATTACTCCATAATATTGGTATAATAATTGTACACCAGAGACGGCTTACGAGAAGGCATGAAAATAAACTTCTATATTTAGTTCGAAAGTTATTAAAGATTTCGTAAAGGCACTCGTTTGGTAATTCGTTCATTTTTCTTAAAAGTGATAAAAAAGGTTTTGTTTTATACTTAATAGGTTAAAGGCGAAGTGCGAAATTTGGTGCGTCAATAATTTGATAAGAAAATTGTAAACATTAAAAATTTACTTATCGAATATTTATTAGATTTATTAGATTGGCATATGTTTGTTACACCAATTTTTTATTGTACGACGATGACTTTTCAGTGATTAAGATTAGGTTCCGCGTATGTAATATATAATTAGGCTAGCTGCGCAGCGTGTGACGCTGTGCAGGACCAGTACGATCATTATTTTGGTTTGAGTTGTTAATTTTGAATTTACGTGTGTGTTATCTAATGTTTTCGGTTTTTATTATTTTGTTTATGTTTTAAATTTTTGTTTAATTTGGTATTGTTTTTGGGTTAGTGTTTGTTTTAGTTCCGGTGTATGATTTAATTTGCGTTTGTTGTTTGTTATGGCCGATGTTGTAGTTGGCTGATGTTGAAGTTCTGGGGTTTCGATTGGAAACTATAAGTTTTGTAGAATCCATATATATTCTATAAATATAAAATCTCCATCTAAACCTTAGCCTAACTTTTAAGACAAAAGAGAAGAAAACTTTTAAAAAAAATTTTAAAATTTTATATCAAAATAGGACAAAGTTTTAGCATCAGCTAATTTAAGATCAGCCGTTGACATTTATTATTGTATTTTATTGTTTACATTTGTTTATTATATTTTTAGGTTTGTTGTTATTTTTGTTATTTTTTAGTAGTTGAATTTTAGATTTCGAAGCTTTTGGTTGTAAATTTGGTTTTGATTTGTTTGAGAATATTTGTTTCATTTTTGTTTTTGTGTTTTTAGGGTTAATTTTGTTTGTGTTTAGGGTGATTAGAGCAGGGATTGTAATTGATTTTTACTGACGTAAATTACTCAAATGACAATCATGTAATATTTTAGTTGTTTAAAGTTGATTATAGTTCTTCGTAAATTAATACGTTGTTAGATGTTATTTAATTAAATTTTTATTTATGATAATTAACTAATTGTTTGATGAATGATTGTCATTTGCATTCTGGTTAAACGAACAGGATCGCACGCTTGTGATTCCTACTTATTTGGAAGCACATAATGCTGGATACTGAGCTTTATTAGCTTGATTTGGTATGATATACAGCATACATCAGTGCATTTGATGTATAATTGATTTAGCTATTTGTAGAGTCAGCCGGTGGTTTCACACCCGCATACGCGGGCCGGCTGTTGACTCTGAGTTTTGCAGTCAAGCTGTTGCTGCTTGAGATTGATGCTTAAGATTAGCCGGTGGTTTCCCACCTGCGTAATGCAGGCCGGCTGTAGACATGGATGGTTGCAAAATGGCAGGATTCAGTGCATCAAAATATAGTCATAATCTATCAAAATATAATCATAATGATCATCTAGTCATAATGATTATAGTCCTAATGATCATTTAGTCATAAATGATCATCAAATACTTACATTCATCGACACCTATTTTTACATTTGATTTGAAATATTTATTTACATAATATTTAGGAAACAATTCAGTAAAGCTGTTTCATACGTACGTATGTTCGGATTAAATCACGTTAACGAAATACATTCGTTTGTGAAATTTTACGTTAATCGAAATATTCGTTACAATATACACTCATACTTTCTCGCATGTAAGAATAAATACCGCCGTCAATATTATATACACAATCAAAGAAAGAGACTTAACCCTTTTAAACAAACAAACAAAAATCTCAATTCCCACCCAAAAGGTTCTCTTTTCATAAGAGTTATTGGAGAGGTTGAATTTATGGAATGTCACATGATACATACATCAAAAAAAAAAAAAAGATTCAAACCCATAATAACATTGAACCCATAATTTGCTAACGAACTATCACCTATAATCAAAGCGATGTGCAAACCAACATACTCAAATATACGACATTTACAAATTATAAATTTTGTACGCTACATACGAAAACATTTTTTGAATAACGTTCAAAGAAAAATGACGCAACTATTTCATCATATCGACATACCTAATACAATTACTTGATTTGTTATTAAAAAATTAACTTCCTTCCAATAACGGATAAACGAGAATCATAACGTTTACCAAAAAAGGATTCCAAGGAAATCAGCATAAGTGACATAGATAATGTTGATTCCAACTATCCCTATACACATTTCTTGTTTCACAAGAAACGTGATCGTACTGGTACAACAAGTCATGCGCCTGCTCATGCGCTGGGAGTTTGTTTATAAATTACTTTTATATTATAGTAGATTTAGTGTTGTAGTGTTATTATTCTAAAATGCTACTATAATTTTCAGCAAATATTACCTCCCTTGTTAAAGCACCCGCCTATTGTCAATTGATGGCTACAAGGGGTACTAATCAATTTTTAGAGCATAGGAATGTAAGAGACCCGGGGGTAATCTTTGATGCAAATTACGGTAATAAGTACTTTAGTTTTTGATTTCTATTTTATTGTGTAGCAATTCTTTTCCGTTTTATTGTAATAATGAGATTTGATTTAGATTTAGTAGGTTTTGTTAGAATTTTGGTTTAATTTAAGTGGTTAGTTTCCGATTAATTATGAAATTCGTGTTGTAATATTTAGTAGTAATAAAAGAATAACAATTATGGACATGAATAAGTCCTTTATATTTTATCAGGTTTGTTTTCTGGTCATTAAGTAATTTGTTATAGATAAAGTTCTAATCCGGATTAAGGGTAGAGGGTATGTAGATCATTTCTATTAATAAACGAGTTACTAAAAATTTTATTTTTAATAATAAAGAAAATTTTTATTAAGTAACTATATTAAATTTTTAAATAAACTTGTAGAGGAGGTTTTTCTGATTCTAACGGTGGTCGAATCATTAAAATTGGCCCAGTAGAACATAAGATATAGTTGTTTTTATCTTCGCGACCCTATTTTATTTATTGTTTACACGTGATTTGATTGGCCAATTTGTGATCGCCCCCCGCAGAATAGACCCCATCCCCGCAAAAGTTGGTACTATAAAAACTTTATCAAATTCCATTTAAAATTAATAAAATTTTTAGGATATGTGTAATTTTTTATTACTAACAACTTTACTTAGTACAAAAAATCAATTTATATAGTAAAAAATTAATTTTTATATGTAGCAACTTTTAAATTCGCATTAAAAATATTTTTGTCACTCGTTTACTAATAGAAATGATCTGCATACCCTCTACCCTTAATCCATTATCAATTTATCCAATGCTATGACCAGTAGGAGAGCTTATAGGGTCTTAGACGAATTTAGCTTCGATTGTAAACAAATAGTAATTAAGAATAAATAGTTTAAATTAATAACTAACATATACTAGCAATAAAACGGCAGCGTTTTATATGGCTGGGCCTTATGTATTAGGTTCTAAATTTTTTAAACCATTATAAAGTTAGTACTCTGATTTATATAATTAACTTCATTAGTTTTTGTGACTTTAGTTTCTTTAGAACCTGATTTAGGTATGAAAAATGGTTAATGTAGTCTTCAGAGGCATAAAAGCATCATTAGAATTCTCTTCAACAGTTAAATCGTTGCTATATACAGTACACAATTGATTATTTTCTGGAAGAGTTTGTAGAATATCTTGGTCAATTTCGATGAAAAATAAAAATAGTTATTACTTTATGGCATTATAACCATACTAATATCTTTGAAAGTTTAACTTTAAATTTGAAATGAATTAAGATCTCCAGATTTTCAAACAATCAAAGTATCAATTGTAGAAGGATTCCGAGCAGTGTTTAAAATAACCTGAAGCATGACGCAAGTCATGCTAAGGTTATTATCGTGAGGATCTTCACATGTAACAAAGCCCCAAAGATGTGATTATAGAATTGCTATTTATGGTTAGTAGAGAATTAGATGGAAATAGAGGAAATATAAAAGGTTGAGAAAGTACTTTGGGAACGATAAGTGCTTTTTTCGTCGCTGCCTGACTTTGGTCTGGCTCTTTCGTGGGATCCTACCCTGCCTTCCCAATATTTACCAAGCTCTATTTGAAATGGTATAATTTGAGAGAGAGAGAAAAAAAAAAAAAAAGGAAAACAGAAGAAAAAGTAAAAGAAAGGAGAATGAAACGAAAAGAGGAAAAAGAAATGAAGAGAAAAGAAAATGAAAAAGAGAAAAAGAGACGAAAAGAGAAAAGGAAGTGAAAGTGAAAAAGAGAGAAAAGGGAAAGGAAAAGAAAATATTAATGAAAAAGAAAAGTGAAAAGTAATGAGGAAAGGAAAAGGAAATGACAAAGAAAAGTAAAGAGAAAGAAAGGAAAAGAATAAATGGGAAAAGAGGAAGAACAGAAAAAAACAAAAGAATCCACATTATCATCACGGGGGCATGTGAGTTTATGTTCATTACCCGTGCCAAATCCCGTGCCGATTTGACTAGTAAACTGCTACAAACCTGAGCCATTTATGGTCCAATTTACACAGAAACACGGTCTCGCACAACCTGCTGAATCTGAACTAACTCAGGCCATACCAAAAACTTGGACCTATGTAAAAATGACACATACTTAGCTGATTCCTTCCTGTGACTATATGATACATTTTTAAAAAAAAAAAAAAAAAAAAAAAAAGGAAAAGAAAAGAAGGAAAAGGAAAGAAGATACGAAAAGAAAAGAGACAAGAAGAAAAAAAATAAAAAGAAACAAAGGAAAGGAAAAAAAATGTTAATCCACATCATTATCATGAGGGTATATATATTTATGTTCATTAACCGTGCCAAATCCTGTGCTGATTCGACTAGTAAACTGCTGCCAAACCTGAGCCATTTACGGTCCAATTGGCACGGGCACATAGTCCCGCACAGTAGGACCCTGAAGAATACATATATAACTCAGATCCAGACTCAAAATTTTAATATAACTTTATACACTTAATTTTATTAAAAGCTTTATACTTATCATATAAGTTCAAATTTGCTATAAATTATACAATTTCAGATTTGAGTACCAGTATGATCATGTTAACCACCAAAGCCAAAAACATAATTACACAAAAAAAAGTGACTAAGAGAAAACCAGAAACCTATCTAGAAAAAGAAGGGCGGTAGTTAACCGTGTTCAAATTCAACAACAAAATTTTTAGTTCCGAAAATAAGTTACCCATACGATCGATGAACGTTGCTACTTAGTAAAGTCTAAATTTTACTAAGCAAATCGATTAAAGTCGCATAAGTAACATTGTTCAGCAGATCAAAATACGCGTACCCTGAAAATTTCATACAAATCAGAGAACTTTTTATTATTTGACTTTTAATTTTTACGTTCAACGGTTTTTTTTTTATAAAAAAAAATCCGTTGAACGTAAAAATTAAAAGTCAAATAATAAAAAGTTCTCCAATTTGTATGAAATTTTCAGGGTACGCGTATTTTGATCTGCTGAACAATGTTACTTATGCGACTTTAATCGATTTGCTTAGTAAAATTTAGACTTTACTATGTAGCAACTATAATCGATTGACCAAAATCGCTTTATAAGTTACTCCCGATTTTTTTCTGCATATTTATTTATTGTTTATAACATATTTATTTATCGTCTACAGCATATTTATTTATTGTCTACAGCATATTTATTTATTTATTTTACTTATTAAAGTTTTGTATTCAAAAATAAGCTACCTCTTTATTGTGCTTTAAATTACTTAAAATAGTAAATAAGCTAATATGGTTTTTTTTGTTAAAAATCGGCAAAAAAAGGTAGCTGCAACATACAGTATATATCGATTTATATCTACTTAAAAATTTTCCTGATGTATATATAGTATCGTTATACAAAAAAAGATCGTTCTTGTTATAAAGATTGTCTTTGTTATACAAATAAACATCTAACTTTTCAAAAAATTACCAGTTGGTTATACAAATTTAAACATACAACATATGGAAAAATTATATATAAGTCTATACAAAGCCAGATCTCAGTATTATATATATTCTTCGGGATCCTCACACAGTCCACTAAATCCAAACCAACTCGGGCCATACCCGTACAAATCTGAACTTTGACCTGTGCAAAAATGACCCATACCTATCCGATTTTATCCTGTGCCTATATGGGACATTTTTCTTAAAAAAAAAAAAAAAAAACAAGGAGACAGACAAGAGGAAAGAAGACGAAAAGTGGAAAGGAGACAGACAAGTGGAAAGGAGATGAAAAGAGGAACGGAGATGAAAAGAGAAAAGGAGACAAAAAAAGGAAAGGAGACAAAAAGAGGAAAGGAGACGAAAGGATGAAGAAAGAAAAAGAAGAAGAGAAAAGAAAAGGAAAAAGGAAGGGAAAAGAGACGAAAAGAGGAAAAAAAGAGAAAGGAGATGAGAAAAAGAAAATAAAGAGAAAAAAAAACAAAAAAAAAGGAAAAGGAAAAGAAACGATAAATGGAAAAGAGAAAGAAAAAAGTGAAAAAAGAAGAGGAGAAAAGAAATGAAAATGAAGGAGACGAAAAGAGAAAGAAAAAGTGAAAAAGAGAGAAAAGGAAAGGAAAGAGAATAAGAAAGAAAAGGAAATGAGAAGAGTAAGGAGGAAAGAAAAGGAAATGAGAAAGAAAAGGAAATGAGAAAGAAAAGGAAAGAAAAGGAAAGGAAAAGAATAGGAAAAGAAAAAAGAATGGAAAAAGAAAAAAGATTGGGTAAAGAGGAAAGATGGGAAAACAAGGAAAGAAGGGAAAAAAACAAAACAGGTAAGAAAAAGGGAAAGAAATGAAAAGGAGAAAAGGAAAAAAGAAAGAAGAGACAGAAAAAAAAAAAGAAGAAAAACAGGTAAGAAAAAGAGAAAAACGTGAAAAGGAAAAAAAAAAGAAAAAAGAGAGAAGAAAGAATAGGAAAGGAAAGAAAATGGGATTAAGGGTAAAAACAAATATATAAAATGTAGGGAAAAAGAAAATATAAGATGCAACAGAAGAATGAAAATATGAGAAGAATGAAAGTGAGTTGCTCGCGGACGTGCTTGCTAACTTGTGGGTGGTCTTGCTCAGCAACTTGCTCCACGATGCTCAGTTGATGTTGGTAGTAAAAAAAAAGTATCGTAAAGAGGTAGTACTACAATGATGTGCACATTCTTTGCATTTTGATCACGTTGGCATATCATACATGTGTTCGATTCTCTTTTTTTGTCACCACGTGACCATTATGCAATACTTTGTGTGCATGCATTGAGTAGAGTATTTTGTATTATAAGATTAAATATGGCACCTACAGCCGCAGCATGGCACTACTCCCACTGTGTTTTTTCATAATTTAATAAATTGATCCGAGCGAGAATAATAGAAATTTTAATTTACCAGTACATGCGCCTGTTATATAAAAAAATACCGGATCAAAAAAAAACCTGCATTAGTAGAAATGATCATCAGATCATTGGAGCACATAGATGCATGCACAGGTTACTTCAAAAAATTTTGGATCATGCACCGTTTGTTGCACCGGCCCAATTTTAAAATACCGGTATATGCAATATAAAAAATGGTAGATCTGGAGTTTTATCATGCTACTTTATACACTGATTCCGAGGTAACTTGGTAATAAATTCTTAAAGTGTATTGAGAAAAGTTGATTACATTTCTCAGTATCCAAGCTGTCCGCCTTGAAGTTTATAAACGGTTAATATAGGCAAATTTTTTCTTTAAAAAATATAATTTATTTTAATTTTGTAATATTTTGTTATCTGTTATTGGTATTATTACTTGTTTGAAAACTTTTTTGGTATCAGTTTATTTTACTGCATCTAATACATAATCCAGTCATATGTACCTACTAATACAATAGTAGGAAATTTCTTACAAATACAGTAAAATAGAATTCAAATGCAAAAACTGCATCGCGAAACTTTTTTATCATCATTGGAAAGTTGGTGTCAGAATTTTAAAAATAGAAAAGGGTCCCTATTAGTGAATATTTCTAGTTTTAACCTGAAGTAAAAATTTGATTAAAAGTTATTATATTAAAACGATTTCTATTTGCACACTAGTATTTGAAATAAGAGTACATATTTTATGTTATATGCTGGATCCTGGTTTATATTACACATATGTGATCGATAGTTTAGTAGATCCTCCATTCTGTTAATATATTGATATAGTCTAGAGCCAGTTTGGTGATAGCAGACCTATACCCATATATTTAATATGATCGAGCAACAATAAAGTCCTTTTCTTCATATAAGCCACAGAACTGATGATCATCACGATAATATCCAAACAATCTAAAGCTAGTAATTTAACAAAAATTGCTTTATACAACTCCAAAAATAGGGTGCAATCAAATTGTAGAATTTTGATCTTGATCCACAATTATTCTTTGTCACGTGAGTATATTCTGTACATAGGATTATTATGAGCAATAGCAGAAGATAAAGTGATGAAATGGAGCACAACTCCCATCATGTATCTTCGTAATAAAGAAAGTGTTTAATATGAAATCCGAGCAAAATAATATTGAACCTTAAATTATTTTTTTAATTTTTTTTTAAAAAAAAAGCAAAGAATATTATTAATCGAAGTGTAGCACTAATCATCGTGTTCTCTAGAGCTAGTCTAGAGGATCGATTTTTTTTTAAAAAAAATAGAATCTATTTTGTTAATTATTTATTTATTAAATGTAATTTTTTTAAATAAGATTGATATGTGCGTATCCATACCCACAATTGATTATATTACCGTTGCACAAATAAAGCAACGTATCTAGTATTTCACTATATTAAAAATATCTATTCTACAATCGTTCTTTTTTTGAATAAAGTAGTCTTTCTACGAGATAAAAGCGGTATTATGAATAAAGTCTTAAATTATAGCATTTCATATTAACAGTTCTCAATTTGATTAGTTATTTCTAATAGGACATTCATAAATTTTGAAGAAATTTTAATTCTTATCTCTCACTTAACGATATCTTCAGCAAAATACGGATATGCATATAATAATCTATAGCTTAAAATATTTGGAATCACGTGTTGGAAGACCCTATTGTGGCCAATTATCATTGTTAATTTCTAACCGGTGAGACCGTCCCAAATTTGAGAATGACTATCCGAGTCATTGGTAACCAATTTTTTTTATAAGAGACGGGTGATAATAAATAATTTCTAAATTATTCTAAATTTAATAATAAAAACTAAATCGAATTATTAATTTTATTAGAATATAATGATTTTTAAATAAGATACAGTATATTGTATCGAAAAATATAAAAATACTTTAAATAGCTTTAAATATATCGAAAATTTATAGTTACTATTTAGTTGTAATAATAGAATTTGGAGTCTTTATTTTAATAATAATATTTATTTATTAAATTAATTTGTACAGAATAATGCTTGATTCCGGAGCAACGCGACGGGTCATATGCTAGTGCTAATAAAAAAATTAGTCATTATGAATAGCTCATAGACATTTCCTTTCATTCGCTTTAAAATATTAGTATAAAAAATAATTCCAACGATTGTAATTTATGCTACAGTACCCGCATTATTAGCCTATAATCCATTTGAACTATTCGATCTCGCAAACCTAGTACAGCATTAACTAAAGCTACATAATAATTAAATTACATTACTTGAATTATCTGTAATATTTTTTGAAATTGAAATGAATTTTTCGAAACTAATAATTAAATTTTTACTTTCAACTTCCAAATTATTTTTTTTTGATTTAGATATATAGTATAACTAATTAGGACTGTTAATCGGTTCATCCGATCCATCCTAGCCCAAGGACTGTCGATCTTTTAAAAGACCGGATTAGATCGCAATCTAGGACCGAAAGGACCAGTTGGATTAGATCGGACGGACTGGACATTAAATTATGATTAATAATACCTGAATGAATGATTAAAATTTTTGTACCCAAGATTTAGAGGTTAGGATAAGATACCCCGGGTACAATTAAAATTTTTATAAAAAAATTTCATTTAGAAAATCAAAGATTATTCAGGTAAATCTATTAATTCTGCTAAAGTCTTCGTCGGCAATTTTGAAATTGATAATGAATTTTTTCTACAAAATCATTAGTTCCTTTCGGTCCATCCTAAAAAGGACTAGACTGACCCGATACTACCGTAAATGGCCGGATAAAAGATCCCCCTAGATAGTAGACCCACTATGTACTATACCCGGGTGCAGATCGCAGGATCTTCTTTAATTAAATGTGACCCTTTTTTAAAATCTAAATTCATATTATAAGTACAAAGTGTATGTGCGTTTCAAATTTTTACACTACACGATATAAGCTCTCAGCCGCATACCCGGGGTCTACTATAGGTTTTAAAATTGGTGAAATGTAGACCCGGGTCTTGTATCCGGCCATTTACGGTAGATGGACCGAAGGATCGTCAGTCTGGACCGGATTGATTGACACCCCTATAATAACTATAAATTGCATTATAAATTGCTTCATAAATTACAGGGCAGTAAAGCTTTTTATAAATCAAATTTCTCATTATATTCTCTATATTGTTATTTAGAAATTCTGCAAAATCAGACTTGTTATCTAGAGCATTAAGCGCATTACTCATTGGCAAAACCAGACTTGTGATCAGTTGTATCTAGAGCATTAAGCGTATTACTCATTAGCAGCCACATTTTTTTATCTTATTCAGTAAGCTCAGATAAAATCACTCTCCCAACATCTTTTCATTAAATTAATATAGCATGACTCAAGATTTTTAAAAATTGGCGGTCTTAATTCATTAAGAGCTATTTGCACTTGGAGATGTGTACAATATTTCTCGAAATATACGTAAATTGCTGTAATTGGCGTTCCAAATAAAATTCCCACATTATTATTCCAAATGAGTATATATCAGATGCTGTAGTATATGATTGACCATATAAAACTTCCGGAGGGATATAAGGTAATATTCCATAAACTCGATTATGCACTATCTTCGAACTTTTACTCGTTGAGACTGAAAGTGCTAAATCTGCAATGCGCGCACTTTGGAAGGTTTCTTGCAGAATATTACCACTGTGTAATCTCGGTGAATAAAATTTTGTGAATGAATAGCTTGAAGGTCTGAAGCAATGCAATGCAAAAGTGACAATTTATCTTTCCATTCCATGAATGGTATAGCACAAAGATTTTGTCGTAAAGAACCCATTTCCGCATATTCTAGAACAATAATATAGTCTTTAGTGTCTTATGTTGTGATACTCCATAACACCTTAAAAATGATGGCATGTTATCGCTAATTTCACAATACGCCTTCACCTTCAAATACAATAACGAAAAAATAAAATAAAATCAAAAAAAGAGACCATCTTCACTAATCTTTACTAAAAAAAAAAAAAATAAATAAAATAAAAAAATTCACCTCATTTATAAATTCATCTGGACAATCCTTCGATCCGTGGATTATTTTAAGTGCGACAAACTTTTCATGTTGAAGTCCATTAAAAATAGAATCTCTAGATTCAGCAAACTTATACAAAGAACGATATACTGTTGCAAATCAACCCTTCCCTAGCTCTTCAATATCTTCAAATTTTTCATAAGAAATCCATAGCGGTGGATGTTTAATTTCAAGTAGTGCTTTTTTCAAATTGTTGTCAATATCGGAACTTTTATATATCCATTCGGTTGTGACTAAAAATATTTATTAAATTAGTTGAATAAATGATTGAATTCTTGCATAAAAAAAATTAAAAATACCTGATGATTTTTCCCGCTCCCTATTGATTTTACATGCACATTAATAAATTGTTAAACTTTATAATATAAAAAAATCAAAGTTAAGTATCCTATTTACATTCTATACCAAAAATTAGGCTTCTGTAAGTCTCTAGTTGTTCCAACTTCATTTCTATAACAATAACCCAACTTAGACATTCCATAAATGTCTCCTATCTCGGCAGATTTGTGATAATAAATGAATGCTTTATGTTCAGCCTTTTCAATTCCAATTCCATGTTGATAACAGCGACCAATTTGTGATATAATAGCATCATTACCCATCTCTGCAGATTTTTGATAATAAGTAAATGCCTTATGCTCATTCTTTTCAACTCCAATCCCTTCATATAACAACCTCCAAGATAGCCCATTGCAAAACATCATTCAACTCTGCAGATTTTTGAAAATAAATGAATGCCTTATATTCATCTTTTCACATTCAATTCCATAAAGATAGCAATGCCCAATTGACATAGTGCATGAGTATGTCCCATCTCTGCAGATTTTTGATAATAAATAAAAGCCTTATGTTCATTTTTTTTCGATCCCAATTCCATCAAGATAACAATGTCCAACAGAACATATTCCATCAGCACTACCAATCCCTGCAGATTTTTGATAGTAAGTAAATGCCTTATGTTCATCCTTTTCAACTCCAATTCTGCCTTTATAGCAGTTGCCAAGATTGCAAAATCCACCAGAATTACCCATCTCTGCAGATTTTTGAAAATAAATGAATGCTCTATGTACATCCTTTTCGATTCCAATTCCATCAATATAACAATGCCCAACAGAACATATTCCATCAGCATTTCCCATCCCTGCAGATTTTTGATAATAAGTAAATGCCTTGCGTTCATCCTTTACAACTCCAATTCCGCTTTTATAGCAGTTGCAAGATTGCACATTCCACCAAAACTACCCATCTCTGCAGATTTTTGATAATAAATTAATGCGTTATGTACATCCTTTTCAACTCCAATTCCGTTTAAATAATTATCTCTTAATTTAACCATTCTAGCTAATTGTCGATAATTTTTGTCCGCTGATGTTAACTGGTTTATTTGCAGTGTATCAGCCAAATGATGAATACATTTAGTAGATTCTTCAAGAATCAGATTTACGATATAAGAGAAATGAGAGAATTTAATCTTATTTAAGAAAGGGGCATATGGGAAAAGGCTGAAGCATATTTTAACATGCAACAATGAATCGTGTGTGATTACTAACGAAAAACATAAAATTAAATTTAAAAAAGCAATCATTGATGCTAAAAAAGATGATTGAAAAGTTTTACACAAGCATTCAAACCTAATCAATGGTTTCTTCCAAAATATTGATCATTGCCTGTACGTTTTCCTCATTTGTCCATTGGTCAAATTGATCAAGTTGATTAATTTCGTGAAATTTAATTATAATTACTTTTAAAACTTCATTATCTATTGCTTGAATAAATTTTCTATTAATAAATGTGGCATCCAACATATTAATTAATAAGTTTATTCTGCATACATACCTTCTTCAGAATTGTGATAAGACAAGTCTAATGAACCGTGAAAAGGCCTGAACAAAAGTGTTTGATTTATTTCTTGCTCGGTCATTAAATTGTTAAATTTTTCAATTTTGGTGTCTTTAATGATTTTAAATAAGCCAAATAAGAGCACTCTCCTAATTAACTTTAATATTGAAATGTCGGCCTAAATATAAAATACAAATGTTAGGAATATTTACTCGTTTAAGGAATTTATCATTACATAATATAAACAATATATAATTAGCTAACCATCCTAGTGATACAATGAATACATTTTGTTCCTTGCTTCCGCAAATTTATATCAGTTTTAGAACCTTGAAATATAAATACAAATTTGAATAAAGAAAAGATGCCGAATTTTAATAATTAATTTAAATGTTTATATGAATTAATTGCAAACTTACTAAATAGACAATCGAATGAAACGTATAACATTTCCGGAAAGATATTTGCAGCTAGTTTGGACTTGCATAGATAATACATGATTTTGGATTTAAACGATTGTGATTGAAGCAATGACTCCTTTTGGCCTATTTTATATAAGGTTAATCTATAAATTAATTATCTGATATTGACATAAAGCTGTTTGTGTTATTATTACGTACATGATAATAATCTACGCTTTCATATAGCGAATATAAACTATCTACCACCTAGGAAAAACTTCATTAATAATTTTATTTATTTTTCAAATAAGAAATATAATTTAAGAACATAATAAACCTCTTTTGTTTCCAAATCTGAAAGCTTGAGACATGGATTTTGTAAGAGCTGAAAAGAAAAGATGTGTACAATAAATAGGTGTTATTAATTGTATCAATTATATGATAACTTTTAAATTTACCTCGAGAATTATTTTGAGTAAAAATTCTTTTTGATTAGGAGGTTTCAATTCAATATTTTTGATTAATGGTGATAGATACGTAATTTTATCCTACAGAAGATTAATGGAGAATTTTGAGAATAAGTTTTCCAACAATAGATAATAATAATCACTCGAAACTTAGAAAATTCCGAGTCTTAAAAATTCAATACAATAACCTAATGTTTATTTTAACAGCATAAATCTTATCTCTTGCAAGGGTCTCATAATATTAAGTCGTCTGAATTTTGAATTTTCAAACCTGAAATGAATCGAAATTTATTTTATACCTTTTCAGTTAAGCGATCGTAAGCCATTTTAAGATACACAATAGTAAAATTTTTAACCAATGTAGAATTCATAAAATTATCTGAATAAACAATTTCAATAAGCGAATTCCATGGAAGTTTAACAGTATTTGTCATTCGTTTTTAATGTGATTAAGTATTTCTATGACCTGATTTAAAATAATAATAGTAATAATTTGTTAAAAATCACGAATACTAATTAATGATTGAATTGTTTTTAGCTTTTTTCGCACAATTTCGTGAGGACTTGCAAGCTTTTTTAGGACAGGACTCAAAAAAATTTCCAACTTTTTCTCAAATTGGACTTCATTTTCAGCAAGGCAAAATTGAAGCTCAATTTTTGCAAAGTTGATTTTTCGTTTTGCATTACCCGCCGTCCCATATTTCAATTTTTCAACATTTTTTTTTTTTAGTTCCCAATTGTGTCAATTGTTCGATTTTAGACAACTATTTTTTCCCGCTATTTTCATCCGGTGTCACCCGATGGAGACCTTAATTTACCGTATTGTCTGATAGGACTGACAGGAAAAATATGACTGCCGGCTCAATTTTTGATTCTTGTTGTGTAAAATGAAAAATTAACTTCGTATAACCTTAAATGTGAACATTATCATTATTCTATTTGCAGTAAATTAAAAAAAAAAATCCGTCCGTCCGTCCTGAATTTTGAAATCCATGTAATGCTAAACAAAAAATCAACTTTGCGTGGCCTAAGTAAGCTCTGATGGCTTAGAAATAAAAGAATTTGCCCGTTTAAAAATATAAGCAATAACAATTTTTACTATCGTAAATAGCTTGTGTCAAATCTCTTAAAAGTATAGATTCTTTTGTATTGAAAAATTTATTTTCTTTTTTTTCTTCAAATCGTCGTTTTGAATTGGTTTTTGTCCATTCTAAACACCCAATATAACTGCTTTTTCCTTCAAAAAAATTTTCCAATTTTTTAAACGATCGTCAACCATTGCTATACTCAATTTATTAATGAATATATAGTAAACATCATCTCTTTCACAACTTAATAAAAGCAAATTTTAAGCACAGATACGTAGCTTTTTTAGGGAAACGCTAGTTTTATCCATATATTCATCACCTCTTGCTGGTAGACATTTATCAAAAGAAGCTAATATATCACCAACTACCGCCTATCTAATTCTGATTCAGAATTTTAAAACAGAAGATTTTGATCCTTAATATTTTACTTTATTTTTAAAATAAGTTAATTCTGAAACCACTTAACAATGAGCATTTTGATGGTATTTCTGTATGTAAATAAAGGAGTTCTCATATCATCAAATTTTTAGAAAAACTAATCGAAAAAATAATGATTCTCATACCGGTACTATACTTCATTGTAAAACAAAATATTGATGGAAATCTAATATCACTGACTTAGGGCTATTTTAAAAGATGATTCTGAAATGGTATGGTGAAAATTGCTGACTGGTCATATAAAATTTTATCAAATTTTATAAATTTAATATTAGGTGTTTCGTGATTAATAGGGGGTTTCAAAGTTAAAATGAGGAAATCTAATTTTAATTGAAATTGGTTACAGATTTATTTTCAAATGAGCGATGTATCAACTTTATTTCATTTTCCGATAAATTTGAAACGATGATTTTTGTCGTTGAAAAGCCTATTTATTTCGTTAAATGGGGTCATCCATTTCATTTTCCGATTTTAAAATTTTTGAAATACAAATAAGATTTTTCAAACGCTCATTTAATTTCAAAATGCGCCACTCATTTGTTAACTTTGAAACCCCCTAATGATTAGGCAACCAATTACAGACAAAATAAGTGATGTATTTGCTTCAAAATGAGATACATAAATCCTATTTTTTTACTGTATAGACTTATTTACATCAAAAAAAAAGTCAATATTATTAACGTGTGTGCCTATTTAATTCACTGTGTCAGAATTTTAAAAATCGAAAAGGGTCCCTATTAGTGAATATTTCTAGTTTTAACCTGAAGTAAAAATTGGATTAAAAGTTATTATATTAAAGACGATTTCTATTTGTACACTAGTATTTGAAATACGAGTATATTTTTATGTTATATGGAATAGTTATTTATATTACACATATGTGACTTCATTTTCTGTTAGTATTTGGCTAGAGACAGTTAGACCTATACCCATATATTTAATCTGATCGAGCAATAATAAAGCCTTTTCTTCATATAAGCTACAGATCTGATGATCATCACGATAATATCCTATAGCTAACAAGAATCTAAAGCTAGTATCGGTTTATACAAACTTCAAAAAATAGAGGTCGTCTAAGACGGAGCAGAATTACGTGACACTTGACCAATCAAATTATAGAATTTTGATGAACAATTATGCTTTGTCATGTGAGTATATTAGAATTATTATGAGCAATAACAGAAGATAAAAGTGATGAAATGAGCACTACTCCCGTCATGTATTTTTGTTATGTCAAATAAAGAAAGTGTTTAATATGAAATCCGAGCGAGAATAATATTGAAATAAATAATTAATCAAATAATATGTTATTTTTTTAAATTGAATTTAAACTAGCCTTACACTGAGATAAAGCTATTTTTTTTTAAAAAAAGTAAAGAATATTATTAATCGAAAATGGAGCATTAATCCTCAGCGTTCATATATTTTTATAAAAATATTAAAAAAATGGCTCTAGAACTAGTCTAGAGGTTCAATTTTTTTTTTTTTTTTTAAAAAAAAAAAATAGCATTCTATTTTGTTAATTATTTATTTAATAATAAAAGTAATAAAAAAAATAGCATTCTATTTTGGTAATTATTTATTTAATAAATGTAATTTAACCCCTCTCCAATCTTTCTTTATCGGCATGCAGCAGATCATTTCTTATAAAGTTTATGATTAGCGTTAGCCATCTTATTAATTGGTTGCATTTTTACCCGTGATCCGCCACATTTCCTTTTAGACTAAAACGGCGATGATTTTCGTATAAAAATTTTATAAGATCATATCTTATTGATATATCTGATCGTTCTGATCGTTCTGATCATTCTGAACATGTCCCAAATTTTTTTATCGTATTCGGGTTGTATTTATAATTTTTTATCTGTCACGTGAAAATATACTTGTAGTATTGGTTTACTCGAGAAGATTCGCTCTCTTATATTTATTTGAGCACTAATCTCCGATTCCTAATAGATTAAATTTTAATTTTTTTTACCCGTAACGTATAAAAAATTTTTTTTTTTCGATTTATTTATTTATTATATTCATTTTTTAGATCACTTATATAGATATTTGTACACAAAAAAAAATTAATATTAATAAATAAAAAAGAGCCTCTTCCGTAGTAAATTTGTCTAATAAAAGCAAACATTTACCTACACAATTTCAATTTTTTTTTTTCCTTTGTATTGTATATCAAATAAAATCTTGCTTATGCTCGTTCATTCGTTCAATTGAACCTTTGAGCTAAACTTACGTTGTTGATCACGTTATCGTTACAGTGATACAAGGCTGTGGAAATGACGTATATAATTTTTGTTAATTCTTAAAATCGACCTGCATAAATTAATTAATTTTTTCCTGATAGATCTCAATAAATTACCTTGAAAGGAATAATTATTCACATGTTTGCCAAATATATGGTAAATTCTTTATAGAGGTGCATTTTTATTTTTCTATTTAAAATTTAACTTTCATTGAGTTGCATAAAGTTTTTATAGTACATACGCTTATTTTTATCAACTTAATGTGCTACAGTTCAAACTTGTTATAATGAAATGATCGATTCCGATATTATTAATAATTTTTTAAAAATTCCCTATCTAACTTCAGTATCGAAAGAATTTTAAATAGACTAGCTTTGAGTCGAGGTTCATTCTATTGAGATTTTATTTAATCTTCACTATATCGAGAATTCACGTAACGAGATTGACTTGTACTATCATATAACCGTACGTATTCGGGTTTAGGTATACTTAATAATTTTTATTTGCTAAAATTAATTCGCTTACGTTAAAAAGTATGGTTATTACCGCGACAATATTACAACTTTTTCTATTATTATTTATTATTTTTATCATAACTTTAAATCATTGATCACGTTATCGTTACAGTGATACAAGGCTGTGGAAATGACGTATATAATTTTTGCTAATTCTTAAAATCGACCTGCATAAATTAATTAATTTTTTCCTGATAGATCTCAATAAATTACCTTGAAAGGAATAATTATTCACATGTTTGCCAAATATATGGTAAATTCTTTATAGAGGTGCATTTTTATTTTTCTATTTAAAATTTAACTTTCATTGAGTTGCATAAAGTTTTTATAGTACATACGCTTATTTTTATCAACTTAATGTGCTACAGTTCAAACTTGTTATAATGAAATGATCGATTCCGATATTATTAATAATTTTTTAAAAATTCCCTATCTAACTTCAGTATCGAAAGAATTTTAAATAGACTAGCTTTGAGTCGAGGTTCATTCTATTGAGATTTTATTTAATCTTCACTATATCGAGAATTCACGTAACGAGATTGACTTGTACTATCATATAACCGTACGTATTCGGGTTTAGGTATACTTAATAATTTTTATTTGCTAAAATTAATTCGCTTACGTTAAAAAGTATGGTTATTACCGCGACAATATTACAACTTTTTCTATTATTATTTATTATTTTTATCATAACTTTAAATCATTGATCACGTTATCGTTACAGTGATACAAGGCTGTGGAAATGACGTATATAATTTTTGCTAATTCTTAAAATCGACCTGCATAAATTAATTAATTTTTTCCTGATAGATCACAATAAATTACCTTGAAAGGAATAATTATTCACATGTTTGCCAAATATATGGTAAATTCTTTATAGAGGTGCATTTTTATTTTTCTATTTAAAATTTAACTTTCATTGAGTTGCATAAAGTTTTTATAGTACATACGCTTATTTTTATCAACTTAATGTGCTACAGTTCAAACTTGTTATAATGAAATGATCGATTCCGATATTATTAATAATTTTTTAAAAATTCCCTATCTAACTTCAGTATCGAAAGAATTTTAAATAGACTAGCTTTGAGTCGAGGTTCATTCTATTGAGATTTTATTTAATCTTCACTATATCGAGAATTCACGTAACGAGATTGACTTGTACTATCATATAACCGTACATATTCGTTTTAGGTATACTTAATGATTTTTATTTGCTAAAATTAATTCGCTTACGTTAAAAAGTATGGTTATTACCGCGACAATATTACAACTTTTTCTATTATTATTTATTATTTTTATCATAACTTTAAATCGTCCTTTCGAAATAAATTATATTTTAAAAACTGTATTGAAATGCGCTTAGCATTCTATTTAACGAATGCATTGTTACGAATCATATTATCATAATGCTTATATAATATTTTACTACTATACTAAATTATGCGTCGAAATAATATAAATACTCGTACCGTAGATATAAATTACTTCTATTTCAACTCAATTCAATTCAATTCAACTCTTACAATATTCTTTCAATTCGATTAGTACATTTGATATGCCTTCGCATGCTTCATTCATCGTTATTATAGTTACGAAAGAAAATTACACTTCTCTAACTCAGGGTCTTGCAAAGTATCAGATAGAGGAAAATGAGTTTAGAATCGTTCATTGGAAATACTTTTATCCTTATAATCAACCTTATACTGAATTTTCTGCTGGAGATATAGTGATGTTCGCTGGTAAATTTGTTGTAGAAAATCTTGACCAGTATATTACTGTTTCCTACCCCTGTATCATTGCGACCGGTGATTCTGAACGAGCGTTTGCAGCAGATGAAATCCCACTTAGCGCTCCTCACTGCTTGTTCACAATTCAAGTAACTCGCGATCCAAAAGAATTAGAGGGTTCTACATACTTCGACGCTACGAATTCTCAATATAACTCAGTTACGAACTCGAAGAATGTTCTTATGAAATTAAGAGTATTTTACCCCACCAATGCTCCTCGATTCTCCTTTCTGCGTCCTAACAGCATTAAAACGAACAAGACATATATTGTATCTGGTTTTATCAGGCGTGTAACCACTGATTTTACTATTATTGAGCTTACAGACATTGATTTTATATCTACCAATGTCAGCTCAGTCCAGTATGTGCAAGAGAGCACTTCCTCGAATACTTCAAATAATCGTTCGTTTATTGATTTAATTGCCGAGGACGTTGATTCCACTACCTCACAACAATCAAAAAGACCCCGTATAATAACGTCAAGATCTTCTAAACAAAGCACTGTCCTGCCTCCCATTGTCAATGAACCTGAAACCCCAATCCCGACTCCTACTCCAGTTAATATTGGCCCTGAGACGTTTCAAAGCCAAAAAGGTAAAAAAAAATTATCTGATTTAGCCCTGAATTGTCTTGAACCAATTACTGTGAATAGCTCTCAAGATAGAAGGACCCGTGTTGAAGATGCTCCTGATGATGATAATGATAACTTAGAATTCTTACTTCAACAAGAAGCCAACGAGGTCCCTAAAAAAACAAGAAGTGGAAGAACTTCAAAAAAAAGTAAAAAATAATCTATTCCATAAAATAATACCTTCTTTTAGAAGGTTATAAAGTTATCAGCTTACATTTATTATCGTTGATATGTTTAAGTGATTACCCCCTTTTCAATTCATTATCGACCATCACATGTACAACCTTATTTTGTCAATCGATTATTATTAACTGTTAGTAAATAAATTCTTATAGTTAATTATCAATCTTCACGTGTCACCCTTATTTCTGTCGATCGATTATTATTAGCTGTTAGTAAATGAATTCTTATTTATTAAATAGCCTAAATTAAATATTTATATATTTAATAAAATATACTTCGTCACAAATATTGCAATTAAATGTTATTGATAAATAATCTAAATAACTTTCTTTTTAAAGAAATCGAAGTATTTACAAAATTTTTTAATTGTCCCTGCATAATATGATCATTGTAATTGATGATCATTGATTTGTTATATTTAGAGCAAAAATTTGATATTTCTTAAAAGTTATAAAAAGAGCATTAAAAATACCATCCTCAAGTGTCAATAAATTATATTTACTTTAAGATATCAATTAAAAAGAACTCTAATATTTCCCTTTATCAAACATACAATGTCTTTTCCAATAACTCAAATATCTATAGTTAATTTAGATCAGGATAATCCTTACCATGATTTACGTAATGATGATCTTTTAAGTCAACAAACCCGAATAAATGCTAACGCTAACCATCCGTGAGCACCTACTTTTGCATCTACTTTTTCAACTGAAGATCAACATCAAACTACTTCCAACTTTAATTCTTTTCCTCCCTGGCAACCTTCCCGTTCTTTACTTTCACTCCAAAATCGCTTTCAAACAGAAATTTTATATATGTTTCCGTGTGTTCCTTGTTCACATTGTTCGGTTCTTATGTTTCCTGTCCAAGCAAGTTGGGTCTCGCGCGATGTCAGTATGGAATACGACCTTTGTCGAGCTTTCCCCCATTTATCGCTTACTGAACATCCTAATAAAGAAAATTATATCGCTGTGTGTTCTTCTTGTATATCTATTGCTAAGCGTCACATTGCTCCAACGCTTGCTCAGATTCCAGACGCTCTAGCTAATGTTCCAATGTTTTATCACCAGTGGCTTTCGCCTATTCATTTAAGTTGCTCTCTCGGGCGTACTGAAAGTGCTAATTGTTTTACACACTATCGCCACCTTACTGGTGCATTTGGTCTCTCAAAAAACATTCGTGCCTTACAAATTTACTCCGGAATGTTAGGTGCAATATTAGATTCAGCACCTAGTGAAAATTGGTTTCATCCGTCTTTGCTACATGCAGCTAACTGGTTGAAAACCAATAATAGATTCTTTAAAGAATTTGATCTAATGTTTTCATCCATTGTTTTTACACGTCCCTTGAACGTTTTCCCCACTGCCCAGGTGATAAGTGAGGATGATATATTAACTAATGACACTCTGTTACGACGTCATCCAGATATAATAATACCACCATATGATTTTGACCCTGAAATTGACAATGAAGATTTTCATTATAGTAGACTGGTAGCGGGTTTCTTAAGAGATCCTAATAATATAGAATTACTAATTCCATATAATGATCCTAATTTAGAAGCTATACTTTTTCCTGATCTCTTTCCAGATTGACATGGCCATTGGGGTGAACTCTCTAGAGAGTTAAATAATCGGCGTAACCATATTGATACGTATTCAAAATATATTAAACTTCGACTATTATGTCCAGATCCTCGATTCTGTCTCCACTGGTATTGGCCATATTGGTCTTATGTCAATTTAGAAAAGCTACGAAATCATCAAAACAGACAACGTATTTTACGTCAACGAAATATAAATCGCCAACAACTTCCAACTATTATAGATTTAATTAATCAAAGTGTTTACGATAATCGCCCGATTATTAATGAACCATTAACCACCACACTCCCTTCTTTTATTCGAACTGGTGATACGTATTTTCGTCAAAGACAGTATTCTGTAAACGCAATGGTTCAAAGTTTTGGTCTACCTCAAATTTTCTATACTATAACTATGGCTGAAAGGCTTTGGCCACACTTATTAAAAATTCTATTACATACTGATGACCATTGCACTTTACCATCAAATCGTCCTCTGCATACTTATTTCCATTACCATCAACGACTAAATTCCATTCTGAATTTACTATGGAAAAATCAAAATTTATCAGAATGGGGTAAATGGCTGCACCATTTTGAACGTGATGAATTTCAAAATCGCGGCAGTATACATACCCACGGAATAGCTTATCTCGATAAGTCAATTCCAAATTTAATAAATGACAATATTATTCGTGCAGACCTCCCTGATTCCCAAACCGAACCAGTTCTTTATGAACTGGTTCGTGCTCATCAAATTCATCGATGTTGCCCTAATAGATGTGGTGGACCACCTCTTCCCGGTGACCAATGCAGGAAAAAGTTTCCAGCACCACTATCAGATCATACTTATTATAACCCTACTTTATTACGTTATACTTATCGTAGGACCAAAGAAGCTGATCGATGGGTTGTTCCCTATCACGCACCTACTTTATTATTGTGGCAAGGGCATTGCAATTTTCAATATGTCTCCTCTAAATCTTTCGCAAAGTACATGACTAAATATATTACCAAACCGGAAACTTCTGACCTATTTAAGCTATCTGAACACGACACCTATCGTTCTTATATCTTAGCCAGGCGCCTCGGCGCGATGGAATTAATGATTCTCTTGATTGGATATTCTATTTGTCGTTTCACTATTGCTACAGAATATTTACCAACTACACCACCCAGTATCCGATCAAAGTGTATAAAGCCAATTCACCTATTAAATGGTGAAAATACCAATCCATACTGGGCTGACGCTATTGACAAGTATTTTCTCAGGCCTATCGATTCGCACTTTGATAATATTGTATATCCATATTATCATCAAAATTATAAAATAATATCAACACAACCGAATTCAAATCATACCTATTGGGTAGACCAGCAAAATAAATTTGTAATTAGAAGAAAAAAACCAATTTTAGTACGATTTCAGTTTCTTTCAGTAGAAAATGGCGAATCATTTTTTTATCAACAACTTTTACTTCGTTTACCTTGTAGAAATGAAGTTGAATTATTAGGTTCATATTCAACCTATCGAGACCATTTTCGTTCAATATTTCCTGAGCAATTCAATCAGGTTGTGCAAAACATTAATCGGAGTACATCTGCGAGATTTACTAGCTTCTCTCATAATTACCTGCAACAGATAGATAGAATAATACATAGTATGCAGCGGGATATTGCAACTATTATACGTAATCAGCTTAATAATTTAATGTCTTCTCCACCCCTAATTTCTCGATATTCGTTGCTAGAAACACCGACTGACCAATATGCAGCATTCAATATATTAACTTCAGCGTGGAGACGTATAGGCGAACATGGTCATCCATATTTTTTCCTAACTGGCTCGGCAGGAACCGGAAAATCGTATCTAATAACTTTGATCATAAATCACCTCAAATCACATCGTAAAAAGTATTTGTTGATGGCACCAACAGGTGTGGCTGCTCAGAATATCGATGGTAAAACGATTCATTCTCAACTTAAAATACGACCATCTGCTGGTAATCATGTAAGTTTAGCCCTAAATGACCAGGAATGTCGTCAACTTCTTCTTGAAACTGAAACTATTATAATCGACGAAATATCCATGGTATCAGCTAGCTTATTGACATTCATTAGTAATCTCTTTGCTCGTCTGCACAATAATACTTTGCCGTTTGGTGGAATCAAGGTTTTACTAATCGGTGACCTTGCACAACTGCCTCCTGTAAGTGGTGCGCAGGTATTTCGATCACCCGTTTGGTCGGAATTTTTTCCTATATTTTTAACCACTCCTCGCAGACAAAATGATGATATGATGTTTTACGGAGTGTTAAATGAAATTCGTAATGGAACCATATCAACTAATACGTTACAAACAATTGACGATAAAATAAAATCACCATCATTACGCTCCCCTATTGACATCACCCACTTAGTTGGATTCCGTGCCATGGCCGATAATATAAATAAGTTGGCATGCCTCACCCTACCTCAAGAACCAGATGATCCTGAACCCATTATCTCAACTGCTATTGACCGTATTAATGGTCAAGAATGGGATGCAGTAGATAATAATCGTAATTTCCGTCAACTTACGAATTTACCTGCAACCTTAATTTTGCAAAAAGGTGCACGTGTCATGTATCTTGATAATGATTTATTTGAGCATGGTCTTTATAATGGATCTATTGGAATCATCATCGAATTAATCGATGAAGACACAGTCAATGCCGTATTTCCAGCATCACTAAGAATAATCACTGCATCCATAAAAAGAATAACCAAACGTTTTCTTTTAAATGGCTTACCAGCGAGTCGACATCAGTTTCCTCTCCAGAATGCCTTTGCTCTCACTGTACATAAAACACAAGGATTAACAATATCTAATATTTCAGTTACTATAGATGAGCAGATGTTTGCATATGGGCAGGCGTATGTTGCACTTAGTCGAGCCCCTTCTTGGAATTCACTAGATATTACTTCATTCGATCCAACTTATGTAAGAACTGACCCAGAAGTTATCACTGAATATGAGCGATTAACTTCATTATATAATGCTGGTTTAGGCAATTTTTTACACCGTTTTTCTTGATCATATACATTCTGCTTTTTGTATAATAATATTTAAATCGATAAAAGATAATTACCATTACCCCGCTCTATCATCTCTCTTCTCCAACTATGTGCATGTTCGAATTAGACTGAGCGTTAAGTAGACATAACCCAACAAAGCAAAAAATGACCAATAGTTTAATGTCAACATTAAAAGAACAACAATAAAAACAATCGCAATTTTTTTTATATTCATAATTTTCTCGTCTCTGCTACCTAATCTTATTGTGTAAAATCATAAGCTATTATTATATAAAGAAAATAATTCAGTATACATACAAAAATATAAACCTATCACACGATAATTTTTTATTTGTTTTTTTACCTCGTATGACTTCCCTAAATATAAATCGTAATAAAAGGTACAAATATCTTTAAGTAAGCGTTGACTTCAACATAAAAAACTAGGACCAAAAAAAAAATCGTTAATTTTATTATAACTTTCAAAACGTTATCGTAGGGTTCGAACCCAATTTCAATATGCTAAACACAATTTTCACACAATAAATAAACCGCTTCCAATCTTTAAATGACCGATTTTCCCTTGATCTAGTATACTCGCTTAAAAAGACACCACCTACCACCAGTGATGGAATATGACATAAGTCATAACAAAATTTTAATATGACCTTAGTCATATGGTCATATGACCTATGGTCATAAAGTCATAAGGTCATAACGTTATGACCAGTGGTCATATGACTATTATGACCTAGGTCATATGACTAAATTAATAGGTCATAACCAAGTCATAACATTTAACCAATAAAAATTGCACACGCATGTAACAAGATCGCAATATCGGCATAAGAGTATCATCTACGCACATTCAAACTATATCAATATAATTTTTATTATAGCTAGACTTGGTTTAGCGAATAAGTCTTTGTGACTTGTTGCGGTACAAAGTAAATTTTTACAAGATTAGTTCTGGTTAATTTCTATGATTTTGTTCGTAAGTCGTCATTACCAATGCTTATCGTTATAATTTTATATATTGCATTGAATAGGTTATCAACTTTGACAAAATTTTTAATCCTTCCTTTATTATCTAAGATCATATGGCGATAAAACACATCCATCAAGTTTTTTTAAAAAAATTGGCGTATCAAGACAATATCAAAAGAAACCATGGAGTTAAAATTGAAAAAAAATTTTTTCAAACTCGTTTTGAGTTCGATTTCTTATATCGAACCCTATTTCCATTTTTAATAATGATGATAACTCGCATAAACCACGACCGCGGCAATTTTTTTTTAGCATTCGAATTTTTTTAAATATATATCTCACATATCATATGTGAGATATATATATTCGAAATATTAAAAATAAAAAAAAAAAGGGTGAGAAGGATAAAAGGAAAAGAGGGGTAAAAGTAAGAGAGGGTAAAAGAGAGAGAGGGGTAAAAGGAAGAGAGGGGTAAAAATCGTTCAAAACAGCCTTTTTTTTTAAGTTTTTTTGCTCATTTTGTAAATATATTTTTATAATCTATAGCAGCTTACGAATCAAATGGGCTTAAGAAAGTTTGAACTCTGAAATTTTTGTGATGCGGTCAAAACACTATGTAATCGTTAAAGATATGCTAATCGTCATATATCGTTTCAAATAATTACTTTTATAATCGATTTATAGATATATAACGATTTAATATAAAAAATGATATATATCAATTATAGATATATATCGATTTTTATACAATTAATCGATGTATAACGATATTTTATAATCGATATAAAACGATTAAGTGCTATATATCGATCAATATCTATATATATAAATTTCCTGATTATAATGCACACACATATGGATCATGCACTATATTATTCTAACTTGACTTACGTGTTGTGGGTCTCTTTATAAGATAGAATTGCGTTAGATAGTATTTGAATTTATTAATTTTGTTATATGGTTTTTTTGGCAATTTCTATTGGATATGATTATGACCTAGGTCATAATTCATATCCTATATTTTTATGACTTTATGACCTATAATAGTCATAAAGGTCATAACGGTCATAATAGGTCATATGCCAACACTGCCTACCACAAAACTAAACAGCTTGAATAAGAATAAATTGATGTGCCGCTGTATATTATTTGAAATAAAACTTCGATAAATAACAAACAAATATAAGACCAAATTCAAACAAACAACAATCATATTTAACAATGCAACTAGGATGTTAAAATGATCCATTGATCTAATCTTGATCCGTTTTGTAAACTTAAATCTGCAATTAGATTTAACACACCTAAATTCAACTACTTATGTATTACGCTTTAATTCAACAGTAGATCATGTGCATTCCATCAATATCAAACTAAGTAAATATTTACCCTATCCCGATGCAAATCTCTCATTATCTCATTATTTTTCCTAAAGAAGAAAGAATTAATAATACAATACACTCATCTCAAGCTCCCTTTAAGCAACTCAATCGCCTAGTTTTTTAATAAGATTTGATCAATGATGATCATAGTGAACCTGCCTATGTTTGATTCTATTAGCCGTTGCACAAATAACGCAACGTATATATTACTTTAGATAATACCTTTATCAACAGATATAACATCTATTATTTCTCTATATTAAAAATGACTATTCTACAATCGTTCTTTTTGAATAAAATAGTATTTCTATGAGATAAAAGCGGTATTATGAATAAAGTTTTAAATAATAGCATTTCATGGTAATAGTTCTCGATTTGATTAGTTATTTCTAATAGGATATTCATAAATTTTGAAGGAAATGACCTATCTCTCAATTAACGATATCTTCAGCAAAATACGGACATGCATATAATAATGCAGCACAATAAAAAAAGTTAGTCATTTTATAAATAGCTCATAGACATTCGCTTTAAAATATTTTAATATTAAATTAATATAAAACAATAATTCCAACGATTCCACAATACCACATTATTAGCCCATAATCCATTTAACTATTCGATCTTACAAACTTAGTACAGGATTGACTAAAACTACATGATAATTAAATTACTTGAATTCTGCAATATTTTTTGAAATTTAAATGAATTCTTCGAAAGTAATAATTAAATTTTTACTTTCATCTTCTAAATTATTGTTTTTTTGATTTAGATGTAGTATAATTAATAAGCTGATCATTATAAATTTCACCAGGGTTATTATCAATCAAATTACTCATTATATCCCTAATTTTATTATCATAAAGCAACTCTGCAAAATCAGAGTTGTCTAAGTTGTCATAAATTGCATCTAGAGCATTAAATGTATTACTCATTTGCAACAACATTTTTTTGTCATATTCAGTAAGCTCGGATAAAATCTTATATTAACATAGCATGATTCAAGATTTTCAAAAATTGGTGGCCTTAATTCATTCAAGACTATTATTTGCATTTCAAGTTCAGGTCCAAAATATTTACGAAAAACATTATAAATTTTAGGTATTGGCAATCCAAATAAAATTTCCCACATAATTATGCCAAATGAGTATATATCAGATGCCGTAGTATACGGTTGTTGATTTAAAACTTCCGGAGATATACAAGGTAATATTCCACAAACTCCATTAGGTCCTATCTTCGAACTTTTACTCGTTGAGACCAAAAGTCCTAAATCTGCAATACGTGCACTTTGTAAGGTTTCTTGCAGAATATTACCACTGTGTAAATCTCGGTGAATAAAATTTTGAGAATGAATTGCTTGAAGGTCTGAAGCAATGCAATGCAAAAGTGACAATTTATCTTCCCATTTCATGAATGGTATACCATAAAGATTTTGTCGTAAAGTACCCATTTCCGCATATTAAAGAACAATAATATAGTCTTTAGATTCATTATGTTGCGATATTCCATAACACCTTAAAAATGATGGCATGTTATCGCTAATTTCACAATACGCCTTCAACTGTAAATATGATAAGAACGCAAAAAAATAAAAAAAATTAAAATCTTCACTAATCTTTAAAAAAAAATTAAAAAAAAATCAAGAATCACCTCTTTTATAAATTCATCTGGACAATCCTTTGATCCGTGTATTAGTTTAAGCGCGACATACTTTTCACTTGCATGAAAAATAGACTCTTTAGACTTATACAAAGAACGATATACTGTTGCAAATCCACCCTTCCCTAGCTCTTTAGTGTCTTCAAATTTTTCATAAGAAATCCATTGCGGTGGATGTTTAATTTCAAGTAGTGCTTTTTTTAAATTGTTGTCAATATCGGAACTTTCATATATCCATTTGGTTGTGACTAAGAATATTTATTAAATTTGTTGAATGAATGATTGAATCTTGCTTAATTAAACAAATTAAAAATACCTGATGATTTTTCTCGTTCCCTATTGATTTGATTTTACATGCATATCAATAAATTATTAAACTTTTAAATAAAAAACAATCAAAATTAAGTATCTTATTTACTTTTTGTACCAAAAATTAGCCTTCTGTAAGTTTATGGTTGTTCCAACTCCATTTCTATAACAATAACCCAACATAGCCATTCCATAAGTGTCCCCTATCTCGGCAGATTTTTGATAATAAATAAATGACTTATATTCATCCTTTTCAATTCCAATTCCTTTTTGATAACATGCACCAATGAGTGGTATACTAGCATCATGACCCATCTCTACAGATTTTTGAAAATAAGTGAATGCCTTATGGTAATTCCTTTCACCACCAATTCCATTTAGATAACAATATCCAAGATAGCTCATTGCAGGAGCATCATTGAATTCTGCAGATTTTTGAAAATAAATGAATGCCTTATGCTCATTCTTTTCAACACCAATTCCAAAAAGATAACAATATGCAATTACACGTAATGCACTAGTATTTCCCATCTCTGCAGATTTTTGACAATAAATGAATGCCTTATGTTCATCTTTTTCGATTCCAATTCCATTAAGATAACAATACCTGACACGATATGTTCCATCTGCGTCACCCATTTCCATAGATTTTTGATAATAAATAAATGCCTTACGTTCATCCTTTACAACTCCAATTCCATCTCTATAACATTGCCCAACACTATATATTCCTTCAACACTACCCATCTCTGCAGATTTTTGATAATAAATGAATGCCTTATGTTCATCTTTTCAATTCCAATTCCATTTTCATAAAAAGCACCAACATTAAATGTTCCAGCAAAATTACCCATTTCTGCAGATTTTTGACAATAAGTAAATGCTTTATATTCATCTTTTTCAATTCCAATTCCCTTTCCATAACAATAGCCAGTATTGTTTATTCCATTAGAATTACCCATCTCTGCAGATTTTTGATAATAAAAGAATGCCTTATGTTCATCCTTTACAACTCCAATTCCGTCTTTATAGCAGCTGCCAAGAATGCACATTCCATCAGAACTACCCATCTCTGCAGATTTTTGATAATAAGTGAATGCTTTATGTTCATCCTTTTCAACTCCACTTCCTTTTAGATAATCATTTCCTTATTTAACCATTCTATCAGCTAATTTTCGATAATTTTTGTCCGCTGATGTTGACTGGCTTATTTGCAGTGCATCAGTCAATTGATGAGTACATTTAGTAGACGCTTCAAGAATTAGATTACGTTATCAGAGAAATAAGAGAATTTAATCTTATTTAAGATAGGGGCAAATGGGAAAAGGCTGAAAACATATTTTAATATGCAACAATGAATCGTGTGTGATGACTAATGAAAAATATAATTAGATTTAAAAAAGCAAGTATTAATGCTAAACAAAATGATTTAAAAGTTTTCCACAAGCATTCTAACCTCATCAATATTTTCTTCTAAAATATTGATTATTGCATGTACGTTTTCCTCATTTGTCCATTGGTTAAATTGATCAAGTTGATTAATTTCTTGAAATTTAATTATAATTACTTTTAAAATTTCATTATCTATTGTTTAAATAAATGTTCTATTAATATATGTGGCATAAATTATAACGGTATATTAATTAAATAGTTTATACCTTCTTCAGGATTGTGAATACACAAGTCTAATGGACCGTAAAAAGGCCTGAACAAAAGTTTTATTTCTTGCTCGGTCATTAAATTGTTAAATTTTTCAATATTGGTTTCTTTAATGATTTTCAATAAGCCAAATAAGAGTATTCTCCCAATTAATTCTAAACTTGAAGTGTCGACCTAAATATAAAATACAGGTATTCGGAATATTTACTCTTTTAAGGAATTTATCATTACATGATATTAATAATTAACAATTAGCTAACCATCCTAGTAATCCATTGAATGAACTCCGTTCCTTGCTTCTGTAAATTTATATCAGTTTTAGGACCTTAAAAAATAAATACATACATGAATAAAGATGCCGCATTTTAATAATTAATTTTAGTGCTTATATGAATTAATTGCAAGCTCACTAAATAGACAATCGAATGAAACGTGTAACATTTCCGGGAAGATATTTGCAGCTAGTTTGGACTTGCATAGATAATACATGATTTTTGATTTAAGCGATTGTGATTGACGCAATGACTCTTTTTGGCTTATATTATATAAGGTTAATCTATAAATTAATTATCTGATATTACATAATATACTGTCTTATTATTACGTACATGATAATAATCTACCGCTTTCATATAGCGAATATAAATTATCTACCACCTTGGAAAATTTTATTAGTAATCACATTGTTTTTCAAATAATAAATGAATAAAAATAGTAATTTAAGAATATAATAAACCTCTTTAGTTTCCAAATCTGAAAGCTTGAGACTTGATTTTTGTAATAGCTGAAAAGAAAAGATGCATACAATGTATAGCATTATTAATCATATAAATTGTATGATAGACATTTAACTTTTACCTCGAGAATTATTTCGAATAAAAATTCTTTCTGATTAGGAAGTTTCAATTCAATATTTTTAATTAATGGTGATAAATACGTAATTTTATCCTATAGAAGATTAAAGGAGAATTTTGAGGATAAGTTTTTCCGACAATAGATAATAATAATCACTTGAAATTTATAAAATACAGAGTCTTAAAAATTCAATACAATAACCTAACGTCAATTTTACATTAATTTTATCCCTTGCAAGATTCTTATAATATTAAATCGCCTAAATTTTTAAATTTCAACCTAAAATGGTTCGAAATATCGCATACCTTTTCAGTTAAACGATCATAAGCCGTTTTAAGATACACAATAGTAAAATTTTTAACCAATGTAGAATTCATAAAATTATCTGAATAAACAATTTCAATAAGCGAATTCCATGGAAGTTTAACAGTATTTTTCATTCGTTTTTTAATGTGATTAAGTATTTCTATGACCTGATTTAAAATAATATTAATAATAATCTGTTAAAAATCACGAATACTAATTAATAATTGAATTGTTTTTACCTTTTTTCGCACAAATTCGTGAGGACTTGCAAGCTTTTTTAGGACAGGACTTAAAAAAATTTCCAACTTTTTCTCAAATTGAACTTCATTTTCAGCAAGGCAAAATTGAAGCTCAATTTTTTCTAACAATTCTATGTTCGAGATAAATTTTAATTTATTAGTCTTTTAAAAAGTCTTAAGTTATAAGAATACCTACGTATTTCGTTGTTAGCCATTAATTGTTACGTAAAAGTTTTTGAAATTAAATTAATCTTCGAATGAACGAAAATAACATGTGTATATATATTTAACGTTACGTAATATTAATAGAATTCTTAGAATTATTTGAATCCTCGTCAACAATTACACTTTATACAAGTATTTAGTGTTTCGGGCGAAATTATTTTCCAAATCCGAAATATTTCGCCCAGAGGAATTTTAATATTGCCCTATAACCGAAATTAGTTTCGCCCGAAACACTACAAGTATGCATGAATATATGCATATGTCTTGCACGACGCATAAAAAAAAAGTAATTAAGGTATTTTGGATGATCATGAAATTTTATTTTATTTTTCTTTTTTTGTAAATTTGATAAAGAAATTAGTAATTCATAAATGTGTATTTTTAGATGAATCGACAATAAAGACTCATATCGATTGTGAAATGGAAAATCCTATATCCTATAATACAATTTCACAGCGTTCCTTCAACCCGTGGATCAATACCAGGAACGGATTTTTCCTATAATACAATTTCACAGCGTTCCTTCAACCCGTAGATCAATACCAGGAACGGATTTTTCCTATAATACAATTTCACGGCGTTCCTTCAACCCGTATATCAATACCAGGAACGGATTTTTCCTATTTTTCCTATAATATAATTTCACAGTGTTCCTTCAACCCGTAGAACTCACAGCGTGTAGATCAATGCCAGGAACTGATTTTTTTCCTATAATACAATTTCGCTCAACCCGTAGCATGATTTACCAACATGTTCAATGATGTGCGTTCACAAATTCTTGCATTTGGTTGGATGACACAATATGTAAACATGGATAATTTCGGTTTGTTACCATATGACTAAAACGTAGCAAAATTTAAGTACTTAGCCATTTATGGCTTATTGTAACTTACTTATGGAATATCACACTATTATATATGTGTACATATTAACATTTAATCGGGTGTTGTAAATCAACTAGCTAACATGGCCGAAATAATCAAATGGGTCATTTTACGCAATCATACCATGAAGGGATTGATATGAAATATTACGAAGTATATAGTTATTAAGGAATTTTTAATAGTGTACGTCCGCGAAATCTCATAACTAATTGGACAATGCATTATACGCAGTAAAAATGTGAATTTCTGCACTTAAATATCACGATATGCATCACGTAGTACTATATTTATCTATTGTGTGAGAATTTTTAACCAAACATCGCTTTAACAGTTGATTAAAGTGCATATGTTGTTTGAATGTTCTGTATTTAGGGTGGTGCTGCAAAATTTGTTCAAGTGGAAGGCTTCCACTATTAATAACATTGGGCCAAGTAATATTTGGATTTGCTATAATATTGATTTCTAGTCTTTTGAACAAAAGAATGAACTTAAAAGTAGTAGTTAATCTATTAGGTCCATCAATATTAGGAGAGTGGTGTTGTAGTATATTAATTGTTGACCATAAGTTGTTTTGGAGTTGCTGTAATCTAATATGAGTAGAGATACCTAATAAATTTGGATTATTGATTCTTATTATTAAGTTTGAAATATGGTGTTGAAGTTGTATATCCCATATATTGTGTATATTGTATAAATGTGGATTAAGCATAGTGCTATTGGGAGTGGATTTTGATAAATGTGATTTGTGTTTGGCAACAGTTAAATATTGTGATAGAATTTTAGTACAAGTAGAGAATGGAAGAACTATATTATGTAATCGATATTCTAGTACAAGTAGAGAATGGAAGAACTATATTATGTAATCGATATTCTAAAGTAGGAATTATAACAGTGTTAATAATATAGGTAATTTGTTTGTCTGTAATTTGTTTAGTATTAGCAGTTTGTATGAGATATGTGCTTTAGCTCGGATAAGTTTAATTTGTTTTGTATTTTTGTTATCAAGAGTAAACCAGCATCCAAGAAATTTGAAGGGTTGGTTAAAGGATAAAAGAGGTAGTAAATGATTAAAATATGATAGGGAGGTTGTACTCTTTTGATTAGAACAGAAAATAGATTTAGTAGGATTAATTTGTATATCTGCCATTTGGTAAAAAAAAAGTAGCAGCAGAGATAATTGATTGAAGTTCTGTTAGAGATGAAGCAATCCATAAAGTATCATCCATATAAGCTAAAACAGATGTAGAGCATTTAAGATAATGTGTTTGTGATAAAGTAAGATTGGTTTTCCAGGAAGTTTGTAGAGTATAACCAGTAAACTAAGTAGCAATATGGCTAATAAGTGGATTATAGTAAATGCTCCAAAAAAGTGGTGTTATAGTTTCTTCTTGATCAATACCATTTTTAACTGAGTAAAAATTAGTAAGACCCAGATTTGTAATTACTCGATTGTGTCGGTTAAATAGAAAATTAGAAAGGATATTAATAAGTGGTGATGGCATACAAATATGGGATAATGATTTAGTAAATAGATCAAATTGAACAGAGTCATAGGCTTTGCTCATATCTTGGGATATAAGCCAAAGTGGCTTGTGGTTGCAATTAGAATCTTCTATAATATTATTAAAAATATATATGGATATAGCGGTACTATTACCAGGTAATGCAATATAGTTGTAAAGTGAAAGAATATTATATTGTGTAAATATTTTATTAAGCCTATTAGTAAGAAGTTTGGTATAAAGTTTTCTAATATGCTCTACTAAACTAATAGGTCGGGTATTAGTTAAGTTGCCATCAAAAATTGGTTTTTTGGAGATAGGAAAAATACGACCCTCTTTCCATTGTTTGGGAACAGTTTGGGCTGTTGGACATCGATTAAAAAGAGATGTAATAGCAAGTAAACAATTATTTCCAGAATGTTTGATCATTTCATAACTAATTCCAGAAGGGCCACATGCTTTGTTATTAGGAAGTTGAGATAAAGTGTCAAGAACTTCTTCAATAGTAAAAGAGTGAAGAGCTTCAGAATACCAATTTGAATCAATATTCTGTTTTGGAAGATATTCATTTGCCCAGTACGAATTGAATAAGTGTTTATTAATTTGTCTAGGTGCAGTCCATTGGTCAAAATGGTTCTGAATATGTGTTTTAATAATTGAGGGCTCAATAATAATAGTATTATTGCTTTTAATATTGTTAATTCTAACAGGATCTTTATATCGGTTAAAAATACTATTAATCATAGATGTAGGCTGAGTAACCAGCTTAGAACATCTGGTATTAATAGATTCAAGTATTTGTTGATGTGTATATTTAATGTTTTCTAGATTACATGCATGATATAGACTCTTTTATGCTTCTTTGGCATTAGTAATCCAATAAGGTATGAGATTTGATAGTGAAGGAATTGGTGAAAGTTGAAGTTGATGTGTTGAATTTAGGTAAGTAATAGTAGAATTGTGATGAAGAGGAATAGATGTACCAGAATTAAAAGAGTATTTTATTTGCTTAATAATACTATTAAGTTTTTTAAGATTATAGTGTAAAAGAGTAGCTTTGGATGAAAAGGAGTAATGAAAGTTTGGCACAGAAAATTTTTTGTTAGAAATATGTATGAATGCTACATTAATAATGCTAGTTTGTAGTTTATGCCAAGTAGTTTCAAGTGATTCAGAGGTAGAAATAGTAGAAGGTGTGTTATGGGATATGAGATTAAGTGAAACTTGGTCAGCAAAAGCCTGCTAGGTCTCATTTGTCATTAGTTTATAGTTAAAGATTCTTCTAAGCGTTTTGCATTTATATCTAGTATGTCTAGTAGATGTATGGGGAAAAGACCAGTGAGATATGAGAATCTTGTAGTCACTAGAGGTTGAAAAGTCTGAATCATCAATTTCAAAGGATAGTAAATAAGGAAGGAGAGGATTATTGGTCCAAATAAAATCTATTTCACTTTGGTATCTAGAGCTATACCAAGTAGGTTGGGATGAGTTAGTGTAAGATGCCAAGTTGGACATGTTATTATAAGAAAGGAATTGGAGTAATTTAAATTTGGAGTTACTAGTTAGAATAGAGTTAGCAGAGGTATTAAAGTCTCCTAAAACAATTGGTTGTATATTTGAAGAAACTGCTTGTTGAATCCATTGAATAATAGTATCTTGGATTTGAAGTCTCTCTTGTAAGTTATTAGAGGGTAGATAAATAGAAATTATGCGAAATTTAAAATCATGTTTAAAAAATAAATCAATAGCTATTGCATAGCCAGGATATGTAATAATATTATGAATATGAGGGGTAAGGTAGTTGTGAATCATAATGGCTGTACCTGCTTTAGAGCTATCAGTACAGAATAAAATATTGGATATTCATCTTGTAAGTAGGTTAAAAAGGAGCCAACAGTTTGTGGTGAAGGTAAAGATTGTAATCTGTGATAGTATAAAAATTTGTTGTAGCATATTAATGGGTCATAAATTTCTGGTAAATTTGAATGGAAATTGGTATTTGTTTCTTCTATAGTATTAGTATATATAGTTGATATATTGAGATTGTTGTCAGATTCATCTGGTAACAATTCATATTCATCGTATATTTCTTGTTCTATAGTGTAAATAGAGCTATGTTGTTGTGTAGATAATGATGGATAAGTATGATATTGGAGTGGTACTTCAGTGTAACATGATGATATGATATCTGAAGTACTAGGATTAATTTTGATCTAATTATTTTGTAATCTTCACTTAATATATTATCAAATTTGTTAGATTAAATCTTTAAAAAAATTTTTAAATAATAAAATTTACCCAAATTTTTGTACTATTTCATATTCTCAAACTGTAAAAACTTTAAGCACAATACAATTCTTTAATTTTATTTCTAAGTTTATAAAAAAAATAGGTTATTAATATTTATTAATTTAAAAAAAATATAAATAAAACATAGAAAAATAATAAAAATACTTAATAAATTTGTATTTTTGAAAAACTTAAATTTGCAAATATAATTTTTTCAAACCTATGTTAATACATTTGATTATATAGTTACTTTCTTGATCACCAAGTTAAATAATCTTATTTACTAGAAAATAGAAACTATTTAAAGTCTAAAGAACAAATATAAATTGTTACATCTAATCTATCCAATAAGTATTAGTTTTATTGTTTTTATTGTTTTTTAAATTATACCAGATCTAGCCAATCAAAATTTAGAATTTGTTAACATGCAAACATTGGGTGTACTATTGCTCTACCTGTGAGTGTCCAGACAAATAATCTTAAATCATAAAAAAACTACCTTTTGTAATACCATATTACCATTTTATATTATCTTGATTTTCTATTTAACTTGGTTATTTATTTTAACTACTAATAATTATAACATGACAGGGTGAAACCTGAGTTGCAAAAAAGTAAAACCTGTGTTTATCATTCGTATCATGTAAAACCTGAGATGCATAGGTAAAATCTGAGTTTAATAAACATAGCTGCATGAATCNTTGCAAAAAAGTAAAACCTGTGTTTATCATTCGTATCATGTAAAACCTGAGATGCATAGGTAAAATCTGAGTTTAATAAACATAGCTGCATGAATCTGCGTTTCATTAGGTAAAATCTGGGTTTTTTTTATTACATAAATAAAACCTGAGTTTTTAAAGTAAAACCTGGGTTTTTAAAGTAAAACCTGCTTTACAGGTTTAAGTTTTTTAAAACTTTGATCAAGGATATCTCTGCAACCACTTAATCAAATTTGATAAAAATTTTTTTATTTGAATTATATGGATTCATATAATTCAAATAAAAAAAAAATTTTATCAAATTTGATTAAGTGGTTGCAGAGATATCCTTGATCAAAGTTTTAAAAAACTTAAAACTGTAAAGCAGGTTTTACTTTAAAAACCCATGTTTTACTTTAAAAACTCAGGTTTTATTTATGTAATAAAAAAAAACCAGATTTTACCTAATGAAACGCGGATTCATGCAGCTATGTTTATTAAACTCAGATTTTAGCTATGCATCTCAGGTTTTACATGATACGAATGATAAACACAGGTTTTACTTTTTTGCAACTCAGGTTTCACCCTGTCGTATTATAACAAATTGTCAAATTTTTAAATAAAAATTTTATGTTTATAAATGCTTGGTTTAATGTATTGTTTTTGTTATGCTTTTAATATCCACAAATATAAGTAATAGCAAATTAAAGCCAAAAATTAAATATTTCAATATGAATATAAGCATTTTATTAGTATTTATATCAAATTAACAAAAATTATAAAATTTGTTTACCTGCGGGTCGATAGCATAGCGGTTATGCTCCCAGGTCTCCATTCGAAGGTTGCAGTTCAATTCCGCTTAGCGGCATTTGAATTTGAAAGTTAGAACCCAATTTGGAAATAACTGAAGTCACAAGACGCAGGACCCCGGACATCTCTGATATATGGGGTGTCTTCAATTAAAAGGGCCCATTTTTACATTTTTTTGAAAAATGTGTTTTCGTTAAATTCATATAAATTTTGACATGATTGACTTTTTTTAATTATAAATGAAAGTCGAATTACATAATAAAAAATCAAGATAATGTAAAAAGAAAAATTACATGAGGCTGCGTAGAGCCAACACGTCACGAGTTTACCCGATAGTCACCTGCCGTCTTTAACCAATCAATATCGTGAAATTTGATTGATCCCGGATCAGTCTGAAAATCAAAACAAATAATTAAACTCAAATATCTCAAAATAAAATATATGTAAAAATGGGCCCTTTTAATTGAAGACACTCCATATGTCATATTTTTTTTAGCAAATTGCAGAAAATTTGGTCTAAGGTCCAAATTTAAGTTTTAGCAAATTGAGGTTAATTTTAAAAAAGGTTATATAAAGCATTTTGGCAAATTACAGCAATTTTATGCATATAATATTTTATTTTAGCAAATAACCTGCATTTTGCAAGAATCATACCCAAAAATAAAACTATCTCATTTTTTTGTACTACTATAATTTTTAAAAATTTAAGATGCTTAATTTTGAATTTTTTTGATCAAAAAATCCAAAATTAAGCATTTTCTCTTAAATTTTCATGAAATATAAAAGTAAATATGCCAGAATAATATATTTATATGTGCTGAACAAGTTTTCTTAGAGCACAATATTAGAATCAATTAGTAAAATTTGGAGAATCATAGAATTTTTTAGTATTTTTATTAATAAAATTATATAAAATATTATAATTCTCCAAATTTTACTAATTGATTCTAACATTGTGCCCTAAGAAAACTTGTTCAGCACATAAAAATACATTATTCCAGCATATTTAATTGAAAATTTAAGAGAAGATGCTTAATTTTGGATTTTTTGATCAAAAAATCCAAAATTAAGCATCTTCTCTTAAATTTTCAAGAAATATAAAATTAAATATGCTGGAATAATGTATTTTTTTATGTGCTTAACAAGTTTTATTAGGGCAAAATGTTAGAATCAATTAGTAAAATTTGGAGAATCATAGAATTTTTTAGTATTTTTATTAATAAAATTATATAAAATATCATAATTCTCCAAATTTTACTAATTGATTCTAACATTGTGCCCTAGGTAAACTTGTTCACCACATAAAAATACATCATTCCGGCATATTTAATTTTCATTTCTTGAAAATTAAAAGAAGATGCTTAAGTTTGGATTTTTTGATCAAAAATCCAAAATTAAGCATCTTCTCTTAAATTTTCAAGAAATATAAAAGTAAATATGCCGAAATAATGTATTTTTATGTGCTGAACAAGTTTACTTAGGGCACAATGTTAGTATCCATTAGCAAAATTTGGAGAATCATAGAATGTTTTGGTATTTTTATTAATAAAATTATATAAAATATTATAATTCTCAAATTTTACTAATTGATTCTAACATTGTGCCCTAAGTAAACTTGTTCACCACATAAAAATACATTATTCTGGCATATTTAATTTTATATTTCTTGAAAATTTAAGATAAGATGCTTAAATTTGGATTTTTTGATCAAAAAATCCAAAATCAAGCATCTTCTCTTAAATTTTAAAGAAATATAAAAGTAAATGTGCCGAAATAATGTATTTTTATGTGCTAAACAAGTTTTCTTATGGCACAATATTAGAATCAATTAGTAAAATTTGGAGAATTATAATATTTTATATAATTTTATTAATAAAAATACTAAAAAATTCTATGATTCTCCAAATTTTACTAATTGATTCTAACTTTATGCTCTAAGAAAATTTGTTTAGCACTCAAAAATATATATATTATTTTGATTTATAAAAATAGATGTGATAATTTAGTTTTTAGCAAATTACTAAAAATTTATATGTAATAATTGAATTTTCAGCAAATTTACTTGATTTTAGGGGTAGCAAAAACCTCCAAATTCCTGCAGATCATTTATGACCTATATTAGAGATGTCCAGGGTCCTCAAGACGTAGTGAGAGGCCACAGATACTTCATGAACTTGTGGTGCCGTATTCTGTGTAATGTAAGTACCCACAGGGTTTGGGCTGAGAAAGATTGCCATCCTTGCAGGAAGTAAATAATATGGTGCCAACCCACATTTTGGCGGCTAAGGGCAAGCCGGATGAAGCCTTCTTCAAAGTGACTTTCGGAGCAGCTGAAGCTCTGTTGACGAGAACTAAATCACTACAGGAGGAGGGACCCAGGAGGTCATTTGGGCGGCATAAGGCAAGCCAGATTGCTTATTTGAGATGGGTAAAAGTAGAGGTAGCTCATATGGAGGGTTACATCGATAAGAGCGCAGGGTTGTAAGATAAAAAAATTAAAAATAAAAAATAAATTTTGTTTTTTTTTCTACATGTATATATGTTATATTTTATTCTATTTGACTCTAAACAAATTATATTACTTATATTATTAATTTTATAATTGATATTTAGCTAGAACTTTGAGCAATCTATAAACAGCTAAGGTTTTTTAAAAAATCTTAATATATTACTTAAAATGGAAAATATCTATAAAAAATAGTTAAAGATAAGTACTAATATTACTAAATATAGAAAAAATTTATACAAAATTAGTTAAAAATAAGCAAAGCCAAATAGTGACCTATTATCAGGCCCTATTTAGTTATTACTTGCATCATATTTGTATCATAACAGTAAGGGGCATGCCATTTAATACATAATATTTTTTACTTAGTAGCCACCTCTATCCATGTATGGTGTGATCATTTTATCTAATTCTGATTGATTAATATAATATATAGACATGATCACTACTTCTGATCATGTATTTATGGTAAAAATTACGTAATAAATGGCATGCCCCTAATTGCCTCTAACAATTAAAGTCATATATTGAACTGTCAATACATGTGAATATAAATCTTCAAGCTCTGTGACATTAACTACAAAATAAGTACTATTACTTTTTTTTCTTTATTTTAAATATATATGTTTGTATTTTCATCTTTTTGTAATTCTCTTTTTATATTTAAATCTTTACACTACATGTTTTATATCTTCAAATACTGATCCAATTAAAAAATAATTTAAGGTCTTTTATGCATATATATATACCTCTTTATTGTACAGTTTTTGTGTAACAACCCAAGCTTTTTTTGAAAACTTATTTGAACAGGTGTATATGAAAATATATAACTGTGCAAATAAACTATATTTCATAAAAAGCAAAACTAAATTTAGCTTTACTTTCATTAAATGAAAGCTATCATTTAGTATAATGGTTTTAAAAATTTCTCATAGTTGGTAGTTTTTAAAATTTTTACAGTAGATAAAGACTTGGCTTGGTTTTTTGATAGTTTTTCAATTTCTTTTAGCAGAAAAAAAACTATATTTTTCAGATTATTTTTAAGATACTCATACTATATTTCAGTTAATTATTTTTAAAATTCTTTAGTTGATAAAAAACTTCATTTAGTCAGATTATTTTAAAGTTATAAGTTGAACAATTTTTAATATTTTTATAGCTGTGCAAAGACTATATTCATTTAGATTATTTTAAAATTTTCTTATCTTGAGAAGACTATATTTAGTAATTTTAAAAATTCTCATAACTGTATATTTCTTAAAATTTTTTAATTCTTGACGAAGAATTAATAGAGTCAGAAACCATTTTTAAAGTTCTTATAATCTTGAATTAATTTAAATATGTCTATATAAAATAGTTCACCAAATTGGTTCCATATTTTAAAGACTTTTTTTTTTATCAAAACTCATTTATAATTTTTTCAAAGTTTTTTATTTTTATAGTTACAACAAATAATATTATTGGAATTGTTGCTTGATATTTAAAAAAGGATAAATAAAGTTTCGATAATTTTATAAAGTTTTACAAATATAAAAAAAGTTTAAATTATATTAAAGAGCAATGCATGAATTGTTAAGTCAGGCCCATATGATAATATAATTATTATATGAATTTGTACGTAAGTTAGTTACATGGATTCATATCTGAACCACGTGGTTGAAGGCCACTTGATTTAAATATAAACCCGTATAGGGATCCTAATTTTTCGCTATGACAAACCCCAAATTCTGCCTGCTTTACTCTTCGAATTATGCGAATTATACATAAATTTTTTTATGATTATGCTACAGATTATGCAGATTAGATAGAAATATGTGAAATTTATCATTATAAATTTTTATTATTATTGTTATTGTAATACTGAACCTATCAGTAACATATCAATAAAACCAAACAATCTGTATAATATAAAATTATGAGAAGAATCATATTTGCAAAACTGTCTTTGTGCCCAACAAAAAAATTTTCTACAAATTTTAGTATAAGGCCATGCAAAGTTAATTTTTTGTTTTGTATAACACGCTGACCTTTTTTTTAAATTTTAATCATACCAATTATTCCAATTTTGCAATTTAATTTTTTCTCCACATCATCCGATGGTGACCTAAGTTTTCTAGAATTATCTGATAGAACTGAAAAAAAATCTAAATTTTCTGGGTGTGAATGTGAGTATATTAATTTATAGTAGATTAAAAAAAATCTAACTAGCCAACTGAAATTTTGGAACAACATGTTATACAAAACGAAAAAATTAACTTTGTATCCTAATATATGTTTCTTATTAATTTTTATACTACTTTAATGATATTTTTATTATTTAACATTCTAAAATTTTAATTTATAAAATTTATGTTTTGTACAATCAAATGCTGTGTCCAATAGAAACTGGTGGAAAATTAATAAACCCAATATTACTCAATCTTTAATTCCAGCCATTTTATGCACAGATTATGCTTTATTAATTATGTGAAATTCATCTTGATATTCGAATATAGCTGTTGCATATGTTTCTGTGGTAAAATCTGAATTATACACATATTATGCTATCACAGATCTGTGGTATGCCTAAACCCGTGTGTAACTAACTTACACGTACTTATCTATACAATAATTATAATTAATGAAGTCCATATAACATTATTAAAAATAAATTTAAATACACTCAAGTTTTTGATTTTCATAAATTTTATATTATGCCTGATCAATTCTTGAAATATATATTTCTATATAAGATCATCAGAGGCTTGTATCTACTTGAAAATCAAGAAAACTGAAAAAATGCATCATGATAGTATATCTAAAATTCCAAGACATTCCCTTAAATATAGAAAAAAATAAAAAAAACCTTATTGATTGGCAAATATAATATTCTAAAAAGAAGGTTAATGCCAAAAAAAAAAACTTGCCTTTTAATTTCTCTTAATACTTAATAAATGTATAGCATATATTAGTGATAAACTTGACCCTGTTAAATACAAATAAAAATATATCATATAATAATAACAATAACAATAATATAATAAAATAAAATATAAAAAATAAATAATAAAAACATATAAATATAAATAAAAATGAATCAAAAGAAAAAATTAAAAAAAAATTAAAAATAAAAATTATAAAAAAAATAAAAAAAATGCTCTGCTATTTAGATACAATTATTAAAATTAAACATGTCAGCAAAATGAAACTAAAGATGCCAAATCAATTTCAGTTTGGGCTATTGGGTTATATCCTGTAGGACATGATGATAATGAAATAGAAGTTGTTTTATATATACCACATAGTCTTATTGAACGTGACCCTGATTCACAAGATATTTTCATAAGAGATAAATACTATTCCGTTGGTAGAAAAATCATACCCAGCCACTATGCTGGAAGTATTAAACTGAAGGTAACAATAATATAATAATAACATTTAGTCCTAATTGTTTATAGTATTCATAAATTACTCTCCTTACTTTATATATACTTTTACAAATAAATCGATTTATATAATATAAATTGTATAATATATATAAAATATATATAATATATATATAATACTAGTGGACATTTGTTTTAATTGGTTAAAAAATATAAACCAGTAAACAATAAAAATGTAAACAAGTAAACAAATATGCAATATAGATTATTATATAAATTTAGATATTTAATATAATTTAATTTAATAAATATATTTTTAATAAGTGCAGTAACAAATAAACAAATAACTTATTATATAAAATTCATTTACTATGAGGTAGGGCTCCGATGGACCTGAACTGAGGCCGGACTTTAGGTAAGTCCGAGTCCGGTTCGAATTTCGAACCGGACTCGGACTCAAACTATTTTAAAACTCAGTCCGGTCTGAGTTCGAATATCAAACTTTTGCTTGGTTCGAGTCCAGTTTGAGCCCGGTCCGAAAAGTTTGAGTCCAGTCCGAAAGTCCGAAACCCAATCCAACATGCATAGTGTTGTGTCCTGGGTATGTATCACCCGGGTCTAGAAATGGGTTTCATGCATGCGCATGATTCCCCAATCATGCGCGTGAATGCGCATTAATTTGCATATTTCTGAATCATGCGCATTTTATCCCATCAAAATTTTATATAGGCTTAAATACAGATAATATAAAGATTAACGATAATAGGATAAAGTAGATAAAACATGTAATTTTTATATTATAAATAGACATAAGCCATTCATGTCAGTGAAGTTTTAAATACACTGCTGCCATGTTCAGGAATCGATCTTTTTAAAGAAAATCGGGGCGGATCCGTTAATCTGAAATCGAGATCTACTAGAATGTGTAACAAGAAATTTCATCAAAAAAAGTATAAATAAAATGTAAGTTTGCAAGATGGGTGGGTGGGCAAGGACCCCGAACAATATATATAGAGGTTACATTGAAATTTTGGCTAAAAAGGTTACTTTTTTACAAAAAAGTTACATTTGAAAAGTGGATATTGGTCAAAAGGTTACATTTAAAAGTGGATAAAAGCTTTTAATGTTATATTATTAAAAGTGGATAAAATTAATAAGTTTTAAATAGGTTGTATTTAAAATTTGGATAAAGAAAAAATTTTTTAAAAAAACCTTTTTTTGAAAAAAATTTTTTTT